>JACDJE010000467.1:181694-309194 GCA_016647715.1 Pavo muticus | reverse complement strand
CCATTGCAGGGATGTCTTCAACAAGAGTGAAACTCTTAATTCAGCTTTAACCTCCGCTGCCCCTTTGCCTTCTCCAGCTGTGGTATATATATGATGCATAGATCATAATGGCAGAGAGGGAAGGGCTGCATTCCTAGACTGTGCGAGTCAGGCTGTTGAAGCACTGTGCTGGAAGCAGAAGCTGCCATTGTACATACAGTGGAACCACAATCCAACATGCAGGTACGTTTGGATGTATACTGCAACTGCACACAATACGTTTTCCATCTGTTTCCTGATGTTTTGAGAATGTACTCCATTGCTGCATCAAATAATATAACCTTGGAACAGAAAAATCCTCTGGGTAAATGCTTCAGAGTAAGAAAATTAATCTGGCTTGAAAATCCTGTCCTTCTGAGAGTCTACTTTTGTCATTTACTTAGTTTAGAAGATGAATATGGCAAAATATATTATTTATTAAAGTTAAAATAGGTACTTGGCTGTAGCTTCCTTTTTACACACACTCATGCATTAAAATTAATAGGAAAAGAAGCTTCTAGCAGTTTAAACAGAATTTGCCTATATGGTACTAGCAGTAGGAGTCTTTCCTTATTTTTGTAAATTATTTAGCAGCGTTACGAATATTTTAAAACTCCAAATTGTGGACAGTCTCTTGTTTTCGCTTCCTTGCTTGTTTGCGTTTTAAACACAGATGTAATTTCAAGTGCTATTGGTACCTCCTTACAGAATGTCTCTCCTTGCAGTGTCATACAGTGTATAATGGCTTTGAGTTTATTTTGCCAGTTCTGATTGTAGTTGCTAATCACTACTGCCTGATAGGCTGAAAAATGGACTCTGTAATTAGTGTATAGAGGGGGTTAATTTTTGAGTTTCCTTGAAGGCACCAGGCTTCTAAGACTGAATTAAACAAATACTTAGTAAAGGTAGAACTTACGTTGATAAATATACAGGTGTTTGCTGATATATTGTGTAGATTTCTGTTTCCTCTGTGTGTACGATTTACTTTTGCCTCATTTACAGTAATGGAAATTTAGAACCGTATTACAGCCCATCAGTGACTATTTCTTCTACATTCAGAAGACTTGTTTGGAAATTTAATTTTCTTTCTTCTGATCTTCTCCCCCTTCAGCTTTCCAATAGCTGTCAAACCATCCACTGACTAGAGTGTCAGTTCACTTCACAGATAACTCAGTTTTCTTCCATGCTCCACGGTGTGAGACAGCACATTCTGCTAGAGAGCACTGTAACAATGCACGCTGCATCAGAAATGTATGAATCTAAGGCTCGTTTTGTGAGTTCCCCTAAATCCATATAACCAGCTCCATAGCCCTGTGTCACAACCTAGGAGATTGTCATGTGTTCTCTGAAAAATATGTATAAATACCTACATCTGTAGCTTTAATACAGCATAATTGTTTTTTAAGGAGTGTCTCAAATTGAGATTATGGCATTTAAAGTCAAGTAACAGTCATTGTTATCATTAGCAAGACAAAGACATAAAAACAGTATTGCTTTTAGCTCATACCACCTTTTCCGTGCCTTGGAGTACCAGGAGTTAGGTGTTGGTCTCAGAAATACAGCAGTATTATTTATAATACTGTGTTCAGCAGTAGTTTGAGTTAGTCTGGACAAGCGATTCTGAACAGATTGTGATTCCCACATCTCAGTTGCTTCCCTAAGACCCAAGAGAGCTTCTCTGCTGATTATCAAATGCCTGCAGAATGTCCTGGTGATACAATGATGTGTGGGGTTCTTAACCCTGCCTCCTAAATTACTGCAATTTCCTACGCTACTCCTCTGCTAAGTCTGAGTGATACTGGGTGACGGCCAGTCGCTCCTGTACAGAAAACACAGCCCAGGATGCACTTCATTCTCCTGTTACAGTTGCTCATCAAAAAGGAAACATGGAAGTAGTGTAGACCAAGGATACCTTCAGGTGCTGCTTTTGAAGGATCCCCTCTTGTAGTTTGAAACCATTTCCTCTTGTCATATTACAACAGACCCTGCTGAAGAGTCTGTCCCCTTCTTTCTTAAAACCCCTCTTTAGATACCGAAAGGCCACTATCAGGTCTCCCTGGAGCCTTCTGTTCTCCAGGTTGAACCGCCCCAGCTCTCTCAGCCTGTTCTCGTAGGGGAGGTGTAAATTCTTTAATATAACAACCCACAAATCATTCAGTCAGTGTTTATTCACTTGTTGTCTTTGTCATAATGAAGATAGCCTGAATTCTGGTGAAATTCAAATGTCTGTGCAATTAGGAAAGAGAAATGCCTCTCAAGACTTTGAGGAATGACATAGGGTAGGGAGTTAACCAAAACCTCTCGATAGAGAACACCAGATATGTGGATTCGGTGGGTTTAGAACATTTGAATATAATCCTCAAGGATTTCAAGTCCATAAGCACTTTTAAGTGTGTGTAATTAACTTCATTTTACCTTCAGGCCTAAACACATACAGCTAATGCGCATTTTGAAACTCAATTCAGCGTTTAACTCACTGAACTGCTGTTGCAATTTTTGATGCCCTTCATTGATTCTTTGTTTCACAGGGGTTGAGTAGAACAGTGGAGAGAAAAAAAAAACATTTCAAATTAATAAGAAGGTGGTTTTAGTTTGTCACCTTCTCTCTTTGGCAGAATACAGAAGCAGCAATAATGTTGATATATTGTGCTTATATGAAGGTCTTTATTAAGACAGAAGTCTTTCTTTCCAGTTTTTTCATGTGACTTCCCCACGAGCACTACAGGGCCGTGAGTTTTAGATGAAACTGCTGTTACTGCATGACTAGTTGGCAGCTCCCCATCCAGGAGTCGCCAGGATAATAGAAAAAATCAAGCAGAGGAGCCTGTCCTTATCTAGAACCATCCAATGTCTTTATGAATGACTTAAGAATGTAACAATAAGGTTTTTATGTTTTCAGACAATCAGAAGGTGGAATGGTCTACAAGCACTTTTGCAAATAAAATTAGGACTGAGAATGTTGGTAGACTGGAACAGTGACTTGAAGTAAACAGTAGAATTAGTAATGACAGTGAAAGTGCAACACTTTGTAGAAGTTCTTTGGGGAAAAAAAGATGGGAATAGTAGTATGTCAGCAGTGTCATTAGTGCATAGGTCAGCAATATTGTAGTATATTAATGGTCTCATGTAACAATATACAAACAAGAATGGCATAGACTGTTACAGTCCGTGATCTTTTCTATCTGTTTTCTGCTACTGCAGCTTTAAATGGAAGCTGGTTTTCATGTTTCATGGATGGGAGGCAGTGATCATCAAACTCAAGGGCTGGACTGGTGGTTCCTGGGCTCTCAGGGGTACGAACCCAAAAATGGAAAATGGGGCAAGTGAGTTGAAAGGTGTAGAGCTCCATCACAATTAAAAGGAAGATCTGCCCAAGAAGATAGCTGAGTATGAGGGGCAGTTTTCCTGTGGAAGTTAGGGTATTTTCACCACTGGACATTTCCAAAAATTATGTATACATTTCTTGAAATGGCTTAGGCCCTTTCTAGTCTCTTTTCAGACCTGGGTGGATTAAATATGCTTTATGTAATTTCAAGTTTGTGTGTCGTTTTGGCTGTTGATACCAGCTGCGATTGCTGATCAGTTTCAGTCTTTCTCTCCTCTTTCTCCCATTCTCAACCCAGCAGAACTTCATCTCTACTCCTCTCTCGTCCTTTTATGCTTCTCTCATTTTTTTAATAAAATAAATGAAGCAGGAAGAAAAATGGAAGGATTTATTATCTATTTTTTTTCTCTCATGAATTGAATTAAAGGTAGAGAGAAGAGAGTGTTGTGTTTCTTTTCTAATCATCTAACTGGAATCTTGCTTTTCTTTCTAGTGGACCTGTCATCTCCAGTGATCACATAGTCCCTATATTTGTATTGCTTCAGCAGCTTGATCCCGGACTGTGGTCTCCTATAGCGTCACTAACTGTAGGAATGTTGCATGTAGTGGTATTACAGTCTGATAAAACTGTGGAAATTGTTTTGGGAAATGATGCAATACAATACTTTTATGTGTATTATAGGCAGATATTTAGTATGTAACTTCTGTGTTGACTCACATGCATTCATGACTACTTTTTGTATGGACTGATATCACTGTTGAGACAAGTATGTAGCTCTACTTGGAATGTACACACAGTTTTTTAAAGACCAAACTTCGGCAGAATTGTATCCGAATAACTGGTATTTTGTTTTTCCCTCCCTTCTCCCTGCTTCTAGTTGGCTGTAAGGTGGTTGGAGCACAATTGCCACTACCAGTACATGGATGAGCTTCTCCAGTACGTCCGCTTTGGCCTTATGGATGTGGATACACTTCATACTGTAGCTCTTTCTCATCCTCTCGTCCAAGCTAGTGAAACTGCGACAGCGCTTGTTAATGAGGCCTTGGCTTACCACCAGAGCATCTATGCACAGCCAGTTTGGCAAACCAGAAGGACAAAGCCCCGCTTCCAGTCAGATACTCTTTACATTATTGGTGGGAAAAAGCGTGAGATCTGTAAAGTGAAGGAATTGCGTTACTTCAACCCAGTCGATCAGGAGAACGTTCACATTGCAGGGATCGCGAACTGGAGTGAACTTGCGCCGATGCCCATGGGGAGAAGCCACCACTGCGTTGCTGTCATGGGAGACTTTCTGTTTGTGGCAGGTGGGGAAGCTGAGCACTCCACGGGGCGCACCTGTGCCGTGAGGACTGCCTGTCGCTATGACCCCCGAACCAACTCCTGGGCAGAGATAGCTCCCATGAAGAACTGCCGGGAGCACTTTGTGCTCGGAGCAGTGGACGAATACCTATATGCAGTAGGAGGCAGAAATGAGTTGCGTCAAGTCCTACCTACTGTGGAACGCTATTGTCCCAAGAAGAACAAGTGGACCTTTGTACAGTCCTTTGACAGATCGCTTTCATGCCATGCAGGATATGTGGTGGATGGTCTTCTTTGGATATCAGGTAGAAACATTTATCACAGTTTGAGGTACTAACAAGATATCAAAATGCAGTCTTGAATGACGCTAGTAAATCATCTTTGGTTTTATATGTCAGGATAACTTTTGTCTTAGGAGTGAGTATTCTAAAGAACTTAAGAACTTAAGAATGGAAGTGTGTAATGAAGCCTGACTAGAAGTATAGGGGTAGAACACAGCTGCCTACTAAATACGAAAGGGAGCTTATAAACAGGAAGCAAACCAACTTTTTACACAGGCAGATAGTAATAGGACAGGGGAGAATGATTTTAACTAAAAGATGGGAGATTTACATTAGATATTAGGAGGACATTTTACTCCGAGGGTGGTGAGGCACTGGCATGGGTTGCCCAGAGAAGTTGTGGATGTTCAATCCCTGAAGGTGCTCCAGGCCAGGTTGGGTGGGGCCCTGGGCAGCCTAATCTGATGGGTAGCAACTATGTCCACAGCAGGGAGTTGGAACTGAATGGCCTTTAAGATCCCTTCCAACCAAAGTCATTCTGTGATTGTGTGATTTCTGTGTTTCAAGTTGCATATATTGTGTATACTACTTCCAATCACCATCCATAAATCACAGTGAATCAAAATGATAATGCACTTTTTGACAACTTTTGAATTACAAATTCTGTGTGCTTGCTGAAAAACAAGAAAGCAAAACCCACTTTCTGTAGTATGATCAGGTACTACTGTGTTTATTCCTGAAATGGAGAATTAAATGCTTGTTGGCTTGTGTAGCTGCAGGGCTTAAAGGCAGGCAATTGAACTCCTCCTTCTTGCTCTTGAGGATATATTAACAGGCCACAGCAACCTCCATTAGAAATGCTGTGTGACTCTGACTGTCAGTAACAAGTGCACAGGACAGGGTGGATGTAATCATAGCACTATGGCACAGGTAGATGAAAGTATAGGCCTTGTAATTGTAAACTAACATATCATTTGCAACTCAGTCTGATATGCTTTTTGTTGTACATGTGCTCATTGATGGGATTTGAGGACATCTTGTCATCAGTCTTTGTAGTCACTTTTCTGGTATCAGATGCTTTGGAACAAGGTTGATGCTGTCTGCAGAAGGCACGAGAGGCAAAATGGAAACACTTTTCAGTAGGCAGTGTGTCATGGAAGGTGATAATGTTGTCATATATATCACGGAAGTTAATGAGCAGGTAGGACCAGCCCTTGAAGAAAATGTTCAGTGACTACTGTCTCAACTATACATAGCGTCTGAGGAGTTTAGTGTGGTTTGAGATTCCTATGGTGTATAGATGATGCGTGAACAAATGATTAATTAAGCTCATTAAGCCTTCACTGTGCTTGTCAACATATGCCACTGAGGTTAGTGGAGCTCCTAGCGGATGTATCTTTCTGCCCTTACAAATTAAATGGTTTACAGGATTATATCTCCAGGCACTGTCGGGAGAAGTAACGGACACCTATTTTCATATATGCACACCAAAATCATGACTGGTATATTTGGAAAGAATGGCATGAGAGAATGCCAGGAGTCACAGAGATGGCTGGCAGGCACTCTGGGTCACTTTCTGCAACAATTAGCTTTGAAGGAGTTTTGTACAGTTTTTGTTGTGTGTTAAGTGTGCACATGGTCTGCTTTAAGAGCTGGGTATGGTACAGAAAGAGGATTTTTGATGTAGGGAATCAGCAGGGCGTGTTCAGAGCCTTCCCCCGCTCCATTCATTACTTCCCCTATTCCATCAGTGGAAAGAGATGAGTGCCTGTGATGGGCAAGACAAAGAATGAAGGTGCTAGTTCTACTATATCTTGATTGTTTTTTTGTTTTTTTTTTTTACCTTCCTCTTATGGTTTACAGTTGATAGTTTCTATTTTTGACAAACAGCACTTTTTAGGAAGTTGTCTTAAACATATCTGTATAAAGTCATTGAAAGAGCACTAGAAGTACTCGTCAGAGTGTGGTCCTTGCTCTAGTACATGAAAAAGAATGTGATCTTTTTTTTAAATCATTTTTTTTCTGTACTAAAGTAACAAACAAGCAAGCTCTGCCCAGTTTGTTAGAGATTTTTAAGTCAAATGTGAGACTGACTCTAGACTACTTTTAATTTTTCCAGCTGTCCTAGGGAAGGGGATTTTCATGGCAGTTTGGTGAAGTTCATGGTAGTCTGGTGAAGTTCCCACTGATTGGAAAAAGGGGAAACATAACCCTCATTTTTAAGAAGGGAAAAAAGAAGATGCAGGGAACTACAGGTCAGCCTGTCACACCTCTGGGCCTGGCAAGATCATGGAGCAGATCCTCCTGAAGGCCTTACTAAGGCACATGGAAAATAGAGATAAGGTGATTGGTGGTAAGCAACATCATCTCACCAAGGGCCAGAAAAACTTGGCAGCCTTTTATGATGGCGTTACAGTGTCAGTGGATGAAGGAAGAGCAACTGACATAATCTACCTGGACTTGTGCAAAGCATTTCACACTGTCCCACATGACATGCTGGTTGTCAAATTGGAGAAAAATGGATTTGATGGATGGACCTCCCTGGATAAGGAATTGGCTGGATGGTTGCACTCATAGAGTTGCGGTCAATGGCTCAATGTCTGAGTGGAGACCGGTGATGAATGGTGTTCCTCAGGGATTGGTGCTGGGACCGGTGTTATTCAACATCTTTGTAGGCAATGATCTTAGTGGGATTGAGTGCACCCTCAGCAAGTTTGCAGGCAAGCTGAGCTGTGAGGTTGACACACTAGAGGGAAGGGATGCTATCCAGAGGGAGCTGGACAGTCTTGAGAGGAGGGCCCATGCCAACCTCATGAAGTTCAATAGGGCCAAGTGCAAGATCCTGGACCTGGGTCAGGGCAATCCCAAGCACAGGTACAGGCTGGGTGGAGAATGGCTTGAGAGCAGCCCAGAGGAGGAGGATTTGGGAGTGATGGTTCATGAAAGACTCAGCATGAGCTGGCAGCATGCTCTTGCAGTCCAGAAGGCAAACTGTGTCCTGGGTTGCATGAAGAGAAGTGTGACCAGCAGGTCGAGGGAGGTGATTCTGCTCTCATGAGACCCCACCTGGAGTACTGCATCAGTTCTGGAGCCCCCAGCACAAGAAGGACATGGAGTTGTTGAAGCAGGTCCAGAGGAGGGCCATGAAGATGATCAGAGGGCTGGAGCATCAATCCTATGGGGACAGGCTGAGGGAGCTGGGGCTCTTCAGCCTAGAGAAAATGGGGGGACCTTATAGTGAGTGGCCTTCCAATACCTGAAAGGGTTCTACAGGAAAGCTGGGGAGGGACTTTTTATAAGAGCTTATAGCAACAGGATGAGGAAAATGGTTTTAAACTGGAATAGGGTAGATTTAGACGAGATATTATGAAGAAGCTTTGTACTGTGAGGGTGGTGAGACGCTGGAACAGGTTGCCCAGTGAAGTTGTGAATGCCCCCTCCCTGGAAGCATTCAAGGCCAGGCTGGATGGAGCTTTGAGCAACCTGTTCTAGAGGGAGGTGTCCCTGCGTATAGCAGAAGGATTGTGACTTGATGATCTTAAAGGTCCCTTCCAACAGAAACCATTCTTTGATTCTATTACATTATGCTGGGGATTAATTAATGTGTTTAGTTATGGAAGTGGAATATGTGCATGCCTGTGTGTTCAGATGCTGTTGGGATTTATATAATGCAGTACTGTGATATTGTGTTCAAGGATACATATTTAATACACTTGTGGAATCAGGGGAAAGAAGTCGTAGAAGCCTATTAGAAGAACTGCTAACAAATTGGAAAAGCAAAAGAAATTTTACCAGTATTTTTCCACATACATTTGAAAATGCAACATAGCTCCTGTGGTAAAAACCAATGGTGGATGAAGTTTTGGAAGCAGAGTAAGCTAGACAGGTCTTTTTGGTTGTTTTCTCTATAGCTTTAGAGAAAATGCTTAGCAGCTTTGAGTTGCTAGATACTTTTGTTTTACTGTAGATTATGAGATGCAGTACTTCTGAGGATATTGATCTGATTTAGGTACTCACAAATTGAAAGCTGGGATTTATCTGTTGAACAGAGTTATTTTAAAATAAAGCTAGGTGGTGATGTTTCAACTATAACTAGCTTTCTACTATTAATTTATTGCTTAGGGGTATATATGTATACTCAGGCATTCAGGGGTAGAGGAATGGTACACAGAGATGCTTTATTGTGCTAAAATATCAATAGTTGCTGATGAAAAGATCTGCTGTTCCACCATCAAATATAAGATGTCAGTGTAAGAGTAATCAGTAATGCAGGAGGGAACCTGATTTTTAAGTATGTGGTCTAAAATTATGTGATTAAAAAATTAGTCTGAGTTAGGGATGTTTCTGAGCAGTATCCCTGCTGCTTTTTCTGGGAAATTCAGGTCATCACCAGAACTCTCAAAGTCAGTCTGATGCTACTAGCTGGCACAACTACTATGAAAATCTGCCCAGCTTTTTAGTAAGTGAATAAGTTAAATAGTAGTAATATAAATTTTTAGACCTTGTATTTGTGGAGAAAGTCATCAAAACATGATACGCGTGACTTATTTAATAGTCAAAGCAGTAGTACCTTTGCTACTAGCCCTTGCCTTCTATGATTTTGCTAATCAAAGGCTGACTAGAATTAAAGGGTTTTCTGTCGTCATTATTGGGATTCATTGTTGGCTTTACTTTGCACCTCCTTTGGGAAGAATACAAGAAAGAATCAAAACCCACAGTGTCTAAAATCTTGGTGGTGGTGGCAGGAAAGGGAGGGGCAATAAGCAAAGTGCATGGCACAAGAGCATGCAGGAGCTGGGAGGCAGGTGGTGCAGGGATGCAGGGACCGCCAAGCTGTTTCCACCCATCTGGGCCCTTTAGCTGCCTGAAAGCTTGGGACTGGTGCACTTTGGAACAAGCCTGATTCTCTAGATGGCAAAAGTGGGTTCAGTTCCATATATTGTGAAACATCCTTTTATATTTGTGCTTTTTTTCTCATCTCTTTTTTTTTTTTTTTTAAATGACCCTCTACTTAATTTTATCTTATTTTAAAAAGTGAATGATAATTCATTAAGGTAAGTTCTCTGCATTGACAGTACAGCATCAGGCAGATGGCTTTGAAATTTTACAGAAAGATGAATCTTAGAGGCCCCAGTTCTCATCTGACACCCTGATCCCTTTCACAAATGCATTGCGTTCCACATGCTAGCGAAGCGAAGTATTCGAGTGAAAGAGCCACAAACTGCACCGAGCCCCCTGGAGTTCAACATTACTAACAATCGCTTCCTATAAAAGCAGTGAAACATTTTCCATAGCAGGGAGAACTTGAACTGTGCCTGTTTTTTTCTTCATCCTCCATGGTGCATGCAAATCTCAAGACCTCCTTTTCTATAGGGGTCAGCCTTTTTCCTCCCGTTAGGTGCCTTGCATGTATAGATTGGGTTGTGCAGAGACAGGGGGGACCTCTGCCAGACCCTCAGCTCAGTGCCACTTCTGCATCTGTAGGGGAGATGAGGGTCTATCCCCCCTGGTGAAGTGCTCAGGAGGCAGCACAAGAGGTGCTGCCGAGAGCCAGTACCGCCCTGTTGTTCCACAGAGCTCTGGCTGCCTGACCTGAAGGCTGCCGGCTGAAGTCACATCTTGACATGCATGGGAAAACTCAGTTCTGTGGGAGAAAAATAACCAACCCCCTACAACTGCTTCATATTTAATAACATTTTTTTCAAAAATCAAGATTCAAGGTTGTGGGTTTTTTTTTTTTAATTTTGAGACTTTTTTTTTTCCCCTGCTGGAGAGATTTTGACCAATGAAATTATGGAGATCACGTATCTTGGAGAATTATTGAATTTCTATGTATTTGGAGTGAAAAGTATTACATTACTATTAGTATGCTGTATGTTGTGGGGAGATCTTTTTTTCCCCAGTAAATCCCTGTAATATCGTTTTATGAAAAATGGATCTGAAATAAATAGGAGTCTATAGTATCTAACCAAATCCAATTTTGTGGTGCAGCAGGCACAGAAAATACCATGTATAGGGGCTTAATAAGGAGATAAATTGTCTCTGTGACCCAGTCTAAGTCTGGATGTGGGATAGTGTTTCTTTTTTATTATTATTATCTTCTAATAAAGATAATCATAGAATCATACAATGGCTAGGGTTGGAAGGGACCTCAAAGATCATCTAATTCAAACCTCACAGCTTTCAAGCACAGACATTATAGATCTTATGTCATTAATTCTTTGTAGATTGAAAGGAAGCACCCAGGCTGGGAAGAGAATGGCTTGACAGCAGCCCTGAGGAGGATTTGGGGGTGTCAACTGATGAAAGACTTAACATGAGCTGGCAATGTGCTCTTGCAGTCCAGAAGGCAAACTGTATCCTGGGTTGCATGAAGAGAAGTGTGACCAGCAGGTCGAGGGAGGTGATTCTGCCCCTCTACTCTGCTCTTGTGAGACCCCACCTGGAGTACTGCGTCCAGTTCTGGTGTTCCCAGCACACGAAGGGCATGGAGTTGTAGGAGCAGGTCCAGAGGAGGGTCACAAAAATGATCAGAGGGCTGGAGCATCAATCCTACAAGGACAGGCTGAGGGAGCTGGGGCTCTTCAGCCTAGAGAAGAGAAGGCTCCAGGGGGACCTTCTAGCGGCCTTCCAGTACCTGAAGGGGTTCTACAGGAAAGCTGGGGAGGGACTTTTTATAAGGGCGTATAGCAACAGGATGAGGGGAAATGGCTTTAAACTGGAAGAGGGTAGATTTAGATGAAATATTAGGAAGAAACTCTGTACTGTGAGGGTGGTGAGACACTGGAACAGGTTGCCCAGTGAAGTTGTGAATGCCCCCTCCCTGGAAGCATTCAAGGCCAGGCTGGATGGGGCTTTGAGCAACCTGTTCTAGAGGGAGGTGTCTCTGCCTATAGTAGAGGGATTGTAACATAATGATCTTAAAGGTCCCTTCCAACACAAACCACTCTATAATTCTATGATTTTTAATGATTTTAAAAAAATATATGAGAAGGTAGGGCTTGTGCCCTTCTTGTTGACAGCTAGTTTGCATCCAGCGAGGACTGTCATAGCTTGGAGCTGCCATTGGTGCCTTTAAGGGTGCATGAAGGGTGGGAGAAGATGCTGTAGCTCAACTGCCCTCACTGCACCTTTGCTGGCTGAATAGAAGGCTTGCACGATCTCCTATTTAACACAGAGGTAGGAGAGAAAGGAGAGATTTCTATTTTAAAACAGCAGAGCATCGTAGAGCGCACTTCCTGCGCTTGCTATATTCCATGTATTTGCTGGAAGAAGTGCACACGGGGAGCTCTCTGCCAACATGTGGTTTTACACATCTCCCAGCAAACTGGGATTCATGTGCACAGCCTAGCACCCGGGGACTTTCGGAGAGAGTGGTGAGATTTTCTGTGGGATTTGGATTGGGTGAGATTTCTCAAGTCAGATGCAGGTCTTACTAGGACATGATATAAATATGGATGATAAATGTCTGATTGGGAAAATGGTGCTAAACCTCCTGCCTGCCACCCTTCTCTTCTTGGAGGTGGCTTTATTGAAGGCATCTTTCAATGCAGTTTGTGGATAGTTTGGGTGCTGTAACAAATCAAAATATTTTGCATGTGTGGGGAAGGGGAGGATAAGCCCCATCCAGCTTCCAGGAACTTCTTCGTGCACAGGAGCACTGTCATGCTGGGAACTTAAGGGTTCTGGAGGGCTGAGAAGGCAGTTGTGTCCTGCCTCACAGCATCTGCTGTGAAAGGAGTGAGCAGCAGTGGTTTTGGCCCTGTAACAACTTCTGTAAGCTGGACTTCCCATGGCTGCCATCCTGTAGGAACAAGGAAGATGCAGGCTTCTCCTGAGGGCACTCCGTGCCTTCCTGAGATTTTAGTCCTCAGAACAAGCTGCTCATGCCAGAATGGTTTGTAAAATCCACTGAGCACTGACTGAGCTGTAGGTTTTGATACCATTGGGCCAGCCAGATATTTTCTTCACTTCCCTTAATTGATTCACTACCACATTGCCATTGCTTAATATCAGCTTTCATAGGATGGTTTGTAGTTTCAAGTCTTAGAGTTTTATTACCATACCTCTCTCTTTCTTCCTCATAGAAAGTACTGCAGGGCAGTTTAAGAAATCATTTCAGAATTGCCCTAGTTTTTTTTTCTTTTTTTTTTTTTCTGAAAGTATGTATTATTTCTAGTACCATTTAAACTTATTATTCCTTATCCTTTTTTTTTTTTTTTTCTTTAGGAGATATATTAATCTTATGCCCTTTCCCAACTGCCTGGAGTATTTTTAAAAGAATAGTTCAAGAGGACATTATAGACTTGTTAAATTTGAATTTTGGCAGAAAATTTTAAACTTTTGCTATAGCACTTCAAAGTTAGGAGGAACTCGAGTTTGAAAATTGATGCAGATATAAGATGGCATATTTAATGACAGATGTATCTATAGAAACCTGTTAAGATGCAGATTATCCCCCTGGGGAGGGGAGATCAAAACTGCCAATCTATAAAATATACTTGTTAGGGGAAGGCATGGAATCTATCTCTGCGAGCACTCTGATTGCAGGGGACAGTGTAGCAGCATGTGGCATCATAACCTAAGAGCAGACAAATCAGCTTGATGACTTTCAAAGCCAAGAATACTGCTGGAGGCAAGGGTACTCCAGTCTAGAAGAAATTAAAACATATAGAGACTGTTATTAATTCCAGATCTATTTTTGTGTAGTCAAATCTGTATGCAAATCCTTAGCATCTCATTTTGGCAGATTAATCTAAAAGTGAAGAGCGGTATGTGAAGGGAATGTAATGATAAAACACCACAGATGAGCAATATTGCAGGGAAAAAAATGTAAGCTATGTACTTGATACGAGGGGCTCTTTGTGAAGAGAGGAAAATTTTGCTCTTCTGCTTATTTCATTATTTTATAAGGAAGCAGCCCCATTCTTTTTCTTCCTCCACATCTTTCCCCCCACATGGACGTGTGCTTTCAGAACAAGAAGAGACCCAGCATTGTGTTTCTGTTGTACCTCCTGTAGGTTAGCATTCTGGAGGCAACCATCCAAGCAACTACGGTTTTCGTTTTTTCAACACACTAAGCTGACATCCCATTTTTAAACATTGGGAGTGAAAATAGCTTTGTAAAAGTATCAAATTTCAGGCATTAGGAAATATTATTTTGTGGTTGTAGCTGATGGCCACTAACAAGGGCTGCACAACAGTGTGGAGACAGATAACACTGTGAGATCAGAAATGACAGCAACTGTTGCTTTCCAAGGCATGTTCTTGTATGTAACGTACAGATGTGGGATGGGCGCTGTGTGACACAGCATGGAAAGGCTATGTGTTGTCTTCCAAAAATATTGCATGAGGTGCAGCTGGGCTCTGGCAAAATGAGGATTCCTCAGCATGGAGGCGCGCTAAGACCAGGTGAGGATGAAAAAACTTGTCCCCAAGTCCCTACTCTGAATTTTCCGGAGGTGCTGAGGTATACCTTTTTTTCTGTAGATTATTGAGAAGTTCATATCCCAGATGGTTAGCATTGTTTCTGATCACTGTGGAGGAACCTCCTAACGTAGGACTACGGCAAAGCCGGAAGATGTTTGCTCTGCAGTACAGAATATATGTGATAAATGTAGAATTTCCTTCAAAGATACATGGAATACAGCTGTAGTTGACAAAGGTGCAGTGGCACGTGAGTGTGACTGGGGGTATGCAATGTAATCCTGTCAGCAAATGGACCCTACAATTGGTTATTTTACTGTACCACACACATCCTGGTTTTGCCTATGTGAAAAAAAAAAAAATATGTAACCTGTATAAACTCTTTCATAGGAGGAGTAACAAATACTGCACAGTATCAAAACAGGCTCATGGTCTATGATCCCAAGCAGGTGGGTATCTGTGTTGTATGCATTTCTCTCCTATCTTTTGTTTAAAACAGGTCTCTTACCAAATGCATGCTGTGATTTCTTAAGTTTAAAATGCTGTCCATTTGAGTTGATGGTGTTTCAAATTCACTTTGCACTGATGTGTGTTTAACAGAGTAAAGGACACCCTGACTGATTTTTATATTTTTGATGCCCATATGTTTTAGAAACATTTTAGATTAAATACTTAGAATCTTAGAATAAATGTATTTTAATCTCCTGTACTTACCAGTATTTATTTTGCTTGTTCATTTGTTTGTAATCCAGCAGTCCTGAGCAGCATGTTCACATAGCCAGTGTCACAAAGCTGCTTTTTATCTTTCACATTTCAGCTTTCAATTACATATACACAAGCTTTTTGTTTTCTCCATACTTTCGGAACTATGCTACCTGTCAGTGCCTTATTCTGCTGACTGCAAGGATGCCTATCATTTCATTACCCAAGTACCTAAAATGTCTTTTAGGGATTATTTCATACATTATGTATTTGTTTTGATTAGGTTAGCATGGCTCAGTGACAGTTTTAGGGGGTTGGGGCATGGTTATGCCCTCTTGCTAGTATTAGGAAATAGAAGTCCTAAGCTTGCAATCAGAGTTGCACAGCCTGGTTTACTCCTGCATGGGAAGGTGTTGACTTCTCTGATTACAGGATAGGGCCTTTGGTTGCCGCCTGTGGGTCCAAATTCTGCCAAGAGACACATTGCTGTGGTTCCCGCTGGCTTTTAAGGCATACTACAAATGGGTGCTGAAGCAGAAAGCAGACCCTGACAGAGCTGCCTCATCCTTTATGAGGTACATCCAGATCATTGACTGCACAAGTGCCAATTCTACCCCAAACCTCGGCACGCCATAATTACAGGCAGCAATCTCATTTTGCTTGTGAGCAGGACGCTCGTTTAGCTCCTGTCTCTCTGTCGCATGTCCTTTGCTGGGGCTCCTGCTGATGTGGCTTTGGAAGTTGCACCCCAAAATATCAGTGGCAACTCGGGTGCATGGTGCTGGTTGCGAGAAGCCCAGCCTGACGTATAAAGAGTTAAGGAGGAAGCGTGCGTTCGCCTCCTTCAAATGAGGCCTGCTTCGTGTTTGTACACACATGCTCTTTTTAAAAATTCTGCTGGCTTATTGTTTACGGTGGGTACTGGAAACCATCACATCTGCTTGCATCTCGCACAGAATCTCAATAACTCCATCATTCAGCGCTCGTGCTCGCTTCTGCGCGAGGCCTTTGTGGCAAGTCGATAATGCCTGCCATCTGCCACAGAGCACACAGCTACCTGCCAGCAAGCCGGCCGGGGTGACCTCTGCTTCCCCACCACTGATTAGCATGCACACACCGCCTTATTAGAAATGACCCCGCCAGGCCCCTCGCTTTCGTTGCCTTTGCAGCGTGCGGCAGCTCACCTGGCAGGCACTGCAGTGGAGGAACCTGAAGATATAATCAGGGGATGCAGGCAGACTTTGCAAAGCAGATGGTGCCTATAGTCTCGTGTTAAGAGACTGGACTACTAATGCAAGCATTAATACTAATACTCAACTGTTACACATTGAAATGTATAGCTATATATTGCAGAGGTTAAAAGGCTGTGTTATTAGAGACTCTTGAGCTACCACAAGCACTAGCACGCATGACACAAAGAATTTCCTCACAGATTTTAACTTCCTCCTTGTAGATAAATTAATCTTGTCGATTGCCAGGTTGTTTGCTTCTGTAAGCATAGTAGAAGCAATTGCTTTCCTGCATTTAAAATACTGTGCTGTAATTGCTCTTCTTTTGTGTCCTCCCTCCACCCCACAAATAGTAGAATTCCTGAATATTGTTAACAGGAGGAAAAATATGCAAAAGGATGTTACTTTGTGAGTGCCTGCAAATAAAGGGTTAGCATTAAACCAAGCGCACAAATCATTTAAGAAGATCCTTTAGGAAATTATTTTTCCCTGTTGCTTCAATCCCCAAGGATAAGACCAAATAAGCTTCTGAATAATGAAAGGTAGAAGAATCTCTCTTCTCTCTCAGAGCTGGTTGGTACAGACATGTTAGTGCTGTATACAAAGGAATCATCTAATAGTCTTGCTTAAGGAGGATTTGCTACTGAATTCTGCAGAGAAAAAAAAAAAAACACAACAAAACAGGTTTTGAAGCCTCATGAGCTAAACAGAAAAATAGAGCAAGAAATACTCTCGTATAAATTAATTTAAATGTGAGAGCTGTAAACCACATGTTGCAAGTCTGTTATAGCTAGTGGATGTTGTAACCAACATGCATGCTTAACATATGAATAACACAAGTATATACGTCTTGGATCTCTAGCCAAGGGTGAGGAGAACACCAGTAAATGCTGATGTCATTGTATTGCTAATAGAGGTATGACTTAAGCGGTGCTGGGACAAGTTCTGTCTTTTCCTTTGCAGAACAAGTGGTTAAGCCGTAGCCCAATGCTGCAGAGGAGAGTGTATCACTCCATGGCTGCTGTCCAAAGGAAACTCTATGTGCTAGGTGGAAATGACCTGGACTACAACAATGATCGGATCCTGGTTCGGCACATAGACTCCTACAGCATTGATGCTGACCAGTGGACACGTTGCAGCTTCAACATGTTGACAGGCAAGTGTTGTGTACAAAAAGGAGAAAAATTGCTACTATTAAATTAAAACATAAGTCTTTTGCCCTTTTCATGCCTTTGGTATGTGGAACTCCACAATTTCACCACAGTTGCCTCTAGCTTTAGGGGTCATTGTTGACATACAAGAGAGTTTTGATTACTGTCCTGGCATTCATTGTTCTAGAAAACATTTGTTTTAGGATACTGCAGGCTATATTTTTAAGAAGACACATACAATTAATTAGGAAAGCAAAAATACTTTGTTATATTATTACCAGTACTTATTTTTGATTCTCCAGAAGCTTGCATGCACTGATGGATTTAGTTCCATGTTTGGTGTGTACAATAGGTAGATGCATCTCTACCATAACATCATTTTTATCTCTTTCTGCTGGCACACTAGATCGAGGCTTATCCTGAAATCCATTAACTGTCATTTATTTCAAAACATTGTCATCTTTATACATTTCCAAAAAGGAGGTGTCTTTGTTGGAAGTCTATCAAATCAAGGAGGCATTGAGTAGGTTGGATAGCTATGTCATCCGCAGAGTTTCTCTTCATGGTCATTAGGTGGAACTGTTCCAGTTTCAACTTGCAATGCACTGCAACTCTCTGTCCCTGCCATACCATCCACCGAATGTCACCACCGCCTGATGTGACTCCCAGATGTACTACCACTTGAATCCCTGGTAGAGGCAGGCAAGTGACACATTCTCAGAGTATTCCCAGCACCAACAGTAGCTTGGCAGAAGAGAAGGGAGGCTGTAGTGAGCTAGGGGTCAGCCTCTTCTCTCATGTTACTAGTGATAGGATGAGAGGGAATGGCCTCAAGTTGTGCCAGGGGAGATTCAGGCTGGACATTAGGAAATACCACTTTTCCAAAAGAGTGGTAGGGCACTGGAATGGGCTGCCCAGGGAGGTGGTAGAGTCACTGACCCTGGCAGTGTTCAAGGAATGTTTAAATGTTGTGTTGAGGGACATGGTTTAGTGAGAACTACTGGTGATAGGTAGACGGTTGGACTGGATGATCTTGTAAGTCTTTCCCAACCGTGGTGATTCTATGATTTTATGATGCCTTTCCAGGAAAGGCCAACATTAATGCTGGGGTGTTCTCTTCTGCAGCAGACTTGGAGCTCCCTTAGTAACAGTTTTGTCTGTCAAAATGTTTCAGCACAGACTGCTATCAGAATCCTAGAAATGAGCCTACCTCACTTTTCATAATCTTTCATTCACTTCTGTGTTTTACCACTCAAAAGGATACAGAAGATTTAGGAAATTGACTAGAAGCTCAGGACAACTGGGAACATGTCAGATAAATGAATGCTTGACAAATAAGACAGTCACGTGGTGTTATTTTCCTTTTGGTAGATTTAAAAGCTGTTATAGTGGCATCTTTGTTCTTTAAGATATTGCATTGGGTTTATTAATCTCTGCAGTCTTCAGGAGAATTGCTTGATTTCTGAGTTAGATCATCAGAGTCCTTCACAGACACTAGGGAAAGATGCTTGGATTGAAAAGGAAGAATTGCATGCTGCCAAACAGAACTAGTTTATCATATTCATATTGCTCTCCATTTAATTGATTTCTTCTTTTTCATGTTCATTTCCCTTCAAAATGACTGCCTTTGAGAAAGATTCCTGATTTGTAACTGCGAAAGTCTTGGCACTGGAGGCACCCTTTCTCTGGAGCTGACCCGGTGCCACCAAATGCTGTGAGACAGCAGCCTCTCCCCAGATGTGGGCAGGTGGCTTGTTCCCACAGCCTACACCTGAGCTTTTCTCTGTGACTCCACAACTGGCAGTAGGCGTTGCACCATGTAGTGCAGATTTTAAAGCTTTTTTTATACTTCAAAACTTCTAGATTAGTTAAGGAGATTGCTGCTGTTGGAGTGAGTTTACACAGCAGCTCCTGCAGTTCTCCCTGTTGTACCTGTGGCTGTAGTGTGGGGAGAGAGGGGAGTTCAGATCCTTTGGTGTGTCTGTGTTAAATGGGTGAGTGTGATGGTAGCTGGTAGCAGGCAGGGAGCTCACCCATCACCTATGAAATACAGCTGCACAGAAACCACTGAGAAGGCAGCAGATGGTCCCCTGCCCAGCCCCACCATGTATCTGTGACACAGCTCATCTGTTGTATCACTCCAGACTGCACCATTCTGAGCTCCTGTGGACAGCAGAGCACAGCACTCACGTTTCACATCGATTGTTGCAAGTTGTCAACTCTGAAACTTAAGTTACTGCCAAGTGCATTTGCATCTTACTGCAGAACTCCAGCACTCGGTGTTAAAAGGGTTAATTAAATATTGGAAGTGCTTTCTATTCTTTTTTTTCCTTTAGGTCAAAACGAGTCTGGAGTTGCGGTCCACAATGGTAGAATATATTTAGTTGGCGGCTATTCAATTTGGACAAATGAGCCTCTGGCATGTATCCAGGTGAGTGATTTAGGTTTCTTTTCAAGTTTTTTCCAATAATTTTGCAAGGAGATGTTTTGCACAGAGGTTATTCAAAAAGGAAAATGCAGGTGAAATGGAGAGATTAAGGATGTTTCTTAAGCAGCCCCGGAGCCTCTATAAACCTGAGAGGAAATGTGGATATTAAGAAATATTTCCGGGTTAGCAATAAAATATAATTATTCTAAGTAAGATATTCTAGGAAAACAGGGTTGAGGAATCTCTCCTTTAACAAGATTTGAGTAAAACAGTGGGTGTATTCTCAGGTTACACAGCAGAGTTCAAAAGTAAAAGAGATGCAGAAATGGACAGTGAGATGTGGGCTAACATGTTTTCAGCCATTCTTGTGATGTTATTCCTCTCCAAGCTGTCTTTCAGAAGAGCAGCCAGAGTTAATGAGTTGTTCTTTGGCAAAGTTCAGTAAGCCTGCAACCTGCCCTAGCGCTTACTGCTTCAAAGCTTGAATGGAAGTTTTGATCCCTGCTGTAGGCAGTAGATTGTTCAGTAAACTCTTCTGCTCTCTCATCTTGTGTAACAGCAGCTTACCTGCAGATCCATGTCCTTCAGATGTTCCATACAGAAATTAGGAATTCTTATCTTCCTGCAGTCTTCTGAGTGAAGCCAATCTGCATCTTGGCCATAGCTTTCTATAACTGCCCAGCTGGTCACACAGGAACTCTTGGTTCCATCTCTGTTTCTGCACTTTTGCTGATAAGCAATATTTTCATTAGCTTCCAACTGAACATTTTAGAATTTAACCTTCAAGCTGTCCCATAAGGATGGAAGTCAGACCCAGCAGAAGGGAATGTATCAGATGTTGAGCTGCTGATCTTATAATGAATGCACATTAGCTGGAGTTTGTAAAGAGCAGAGCAAGCTAAACAGTTAAAATCTTACTTTCTGATAGTATCATTGTGTGTTACTAAGACTCTGGATACCATATCTAAAAATTTTCCTTGGAAAAAAGTCACACAGGTAGGTTGAGGAACGCTAGTTGAAGTACAGTACTCTGAATGGAGTAATTAGCAGCACAGTATCAAGGCAGTGGCTGTAGTACACAACTATGCTTGTTTATAGTCAGTGCGTAGTTTGCAGTTTTGCACCTGGATTTCAATACTGCTTAGGGACAGGTGATGATGAGCCTGAGATCTCACTTTCAAAATGGAAATTTACCCATTTCCTTACACTGGTCATGAGCTGGAAACTTGCCTGACACAGTCCCAACGTTAATGGGGAAAGGAGGGTAAGGATGCTCTGGCAGAGCTGTTGGCACTGTGCCTGGCTTTCACTGATGAAACCAGCCCTTTTATCTTCAAATCCAGAAAGTCTGAGTTTGCTATTGCCTTTGGAATAAAACCCATTTTTTTCCATACATCTTCATTGTCTTTAAGTCATTCATGTATTTAGTCTTTCCAGTTTCCCTTGCTCCCTGTGCACCAAGTTTACAAATGAATCATGCTTTGTGACAATTGCTCAGCATTTTGGTGCTCTGATTGTGTGACTGCACCACCAAATGTCACTGTCTGCTGTGAAGTGGCTAAACTAGTATAAGAGTTGGGTGATAAGGACTGCAATAAATCACCAGATCCCCAAGTGCAATCTAGAAGTGATCTGAAACTATATTTCTGCTGGAATTAGTAGTACATTCATGCATTCTTGTGCCAGCAAATTTATTTCAGACTTCTTTTGTGATCCCTGAAATGTTTTCTATGCTTTGCCCTGCAGGTGCTGGATGTCAGCAAGGAAGGGAAGGAAGAAGTTTTCTATGGGCCCACACTGCCATTTGCTTCCAACGGGATAGCAGCGTGCTTTCTTCCAGCTCCCTATTTCACGTGCCCCAACCTTCAGACCCTGCAAGTGCCTCACCATAGGATCGGCACGATGTGAGATGAGGAATATATGCATCATCAGCAATGACATGTGGAGGGCAAAAATCAAACCCTCTGTATGGAAGGGGTCTTTGGATCTGCGAAAAGAATCCACCCCATGGTCTGCTGCTTTACTGTCACACATTTGTCTTAATGTCGGACCACGATAGGCAGGAAGGAAGCCTGTGGTGTCTCTCCTCTGCCTCAGCTGCAGAGGTGTGTGCGTGAGAGCATTCAGCGTTTCTGGTGACTACTTGCTGCCTGTCTCTATATAATTCCATTATGCAACTCATAAGGCATTGTGATGCTCTCAGCTCATCCCTGGGCTGCTCTTCTTTGGAGTCTGCACATTCTGTTGTTCACCAATGGCACTTTCAAAGACGATAGGAAGTACTGTTTGTAAAGATGGTATAATACTGTGGTAATTATGCAACTTACTTGATACCTTTGGCAAAAAGAATAACAAATGTGTTGACTTCCAATTCCCAACTCCATTGTTTACAGTTTCTCATTTAATTATACTTCATTTTAAATTTAAATACTGTGAAGCAGATTAAAACAAAAATAAAAACCAAACAAGCCCTGTAGTATCTGAGGAACACGTGAAAATTTGCAAAAGACAAAGATGCTGAAGCTTCACAGTTAAGTGCAAGTCTGAACCAAATATGTTTGTCTGAGAGTCTAAAGATCATGTGGGATGTCTTTTACCAAGGTCTACTATCAAATAAATGTTACCTTCAGTCACATGATCAATTCCTCCTGACAGCTGCTGTCTTTTAATGGGTGGAGAACAGCCTCTTTACTGTGTAATTAAAATATGCCATTTACTTAATATTTTTAATATTCAGTTTGTAAGGGGTCACTACATTTACAATTATCAACAAACGGTCTCATTTTGTCCAACATATGGTCCCACAAATCACTGGTCTCCAGAGGCTAAACAGGTGTATAACAATGTCAATATTTATTTATTCCTTGGGTTTTTACGGTGGTGCGTCTCCCTTCCATACTCAGGCATATGCAACTTCACAATAAATACTCTAACCTGTTATATCTTGGCTTTGCTTGGCTCCTGCAGCCCCTGTCTCTTATTTTCATCTTTTTTTTTGCATATCTGACGGCAACTTTGATGTTTGTAAATATTAACCAAGCATATGATTAAATCTTTATTTATGCTTCACGGGCACTATGCACTTCTCTGCTTTACCTGCTGATCTGTTCCCTGCTCCTGTGCTATCTGAGCAGACCTGTGCAATTCCTGTGACACTCACACAAACGCCAGCTGCGGAAGATGTCCCAGCAAGAGGCTGTGCATGCTGGACAGGAATGGCTTGGCATTGCCTGGTGAGCAGCACTTCCAGGCCAAACACACGGTTGAAGGTCCTGCTTAGCAGTATGGTGAGGTGAGCTCTATCGCTTTGTGCCATCTCAGTCTCCAGATGGACAGGGTAGTCACAGCATGTCACCTTGCTTTTTCCAGCAGTTTTCAGATTATAAAGTTTTGTTTGTTTGTTTTGTTGGGTTTTCTTAGCAGCCTTTGGTTGCATAGAGCTAAGCTCCAGCTGCATGGTTTTTACAGACAAAACCTGAAAGGAGATTGCAGTGAAAGAGTCAGCCTCTGCTCCCCGGTAACTAGTGACAGGGTGAGAGGTGATGGACTCAAGTTGATCCAGGGGAGGTTCAGGTTGGATATTAGAAATAATTTCTTCCCTAAAAGAGTGGTGAGGCACTGGCACGGGCCGCTCAGGGAAGTGGTGGGAGTCACCCTCCCTGGAGGTGTTCAAGAAATGTGTGGGTGTGGCACTGAGGGACGTGCTTAGTGAGCATGGTGGGGGTGGGTTGGGGATTGAACTATGTGATTTTAGTGGTCTCTGAAAGCCTTAATGATTCTATGGGCTGTGTGTGTGGCACAGGCCTGCCCCAGAGGGACCGTGCCAGGTGAGTGAGCAGCTTTCATGCTGTGCAGAGCCATCAGCATGCTTCTAGACATGGGTGCGGTGGTCATTTGGCCTGTCTAAACTCTGCTGTGATGCTTTTATTCCCAGGCCTTGTAGCCTCCCACAGCTGCAGCTCTGCATCCCGTCTGAGCCATTCTTCCTGGAGCTGAGCTGGGGTCGCTGCCTCACTCAGTGCAGCGTGCTCGAGGGCTGCGAGGCGGGAGTGTGTGGCAGGAGGGTTGTTTGTCGTGTTTGCTCTGCCCTTTAGACACTTTTACTGTTCTGGCTGTTATCACCAATTGTCTGCACTGGTGAATAGTGATTTTAAACAGCTGTGCAAGTGCATTGAATTAGTTAAGAGGAGCACATCTACAGAGCCTCAGGACAACACACATGCTCCTATTAGTGTCAGGATGCTGCTCTGGCTTTTAATCACCAGACTCCAGTGATTACACAGAGGCCTTTCATTGCCATTCTGTGGCCAGGTTTTTGTGCCTTGCTTTCCTATCTGGGTCTTTCTGCTTTTGTTGCAGGACTACACGCAGGTGCTGTGCTGCACCCGATGTCAGAAAGTGCCACACAGCCCGTGCAAGGTGAGCAAATGGGTTATGTGTCGCCAGATGAGAAGCAAGAAGAGTGGCAATGCAGGAGGTGGGTGGAGGCTGGGACAGCCCCATGTAACTGTAGCTCTGCAGGGCCCTGGTCAGCAAAGGCTGCTGGAGGCTTCCAAACCTGCCTGTCCATGTGCTGCCTCTTCTGCACGGTGTCACTGACTTCTCAAACTGCACCAGCTACAAGTTCCTGTACACGAGTGCCAGGACTACCTCTTCTACTCCCAGTTTTGTACTGTTTTTGGCAAACATAACCCTTTGAACCTAAGCACTCTCTCTGACCAGCAAGCAGTTCTGGTGTGTACCTCTGAGAAACCATTCAGCTCAGTGTTCCTGCAGAGCCTTGAGGATGCCCAGAATATCTCCATGCTGGATCATTCTGTTCCTGGAGTGAGACCGGCACGGTGTGAAAGCAGCTGCCAGCACCATTCACTCGGGCTCCCATATGGGATGTTGTGCAAGGAGTAGCTTCCAGCCAGCAGGAACTGGAGGTATCTTTGCAACTATGTAATGCAGCAGCATTGTGAACTGTTGAGTCTGGATGCCAGTGCAGTTCTGTGCATTTTCTT
Organism: Pavo muticus; assembly: GCA_016647715.1. Lineage (NCBI taxonomy): Eukaryota > Metazoa > Chordata > Aves > Galliformes > Phasianidae > Pavo > Pavo muticus. The sequence goes on along the minus strand of JACDJE010000467.1, from coordinate 284,328 downwards.
ATATTTACTGATTAAATCTGCTCCCAGCTGCAGGCAGGCTTTTGGGCCACAGAGTCTGGAGAGCTGTAAGGAAGCGCCTTTGCACTCTTATTCCTGTCCTGTGATCTCAATTTTTGGGTCATTCTCAGCATTTCATTCTTTATACAGCATACCTCACCTTTGAGTCCTAAGGTGTCTTATCATCTCTTCTTAGTTATAATCACCACAACAGCCATCAGCTGCTTTGTGCTTTTTATCCAAAATATGCAGATTTCAGAGGCCTTGCAGGGTGCTGACATTTGGCTGGGGTCAATTGCATGAACTTCAACAAGTGTCGCGTCCTGCATTTTGGTCACATCAGCCCCATGCAATGCTACAGGCTTGGGGGAGAGTGGCTGGAAAGCTGTGTGAAGGAAAAGGAGCTGGGGGAGGGGGATTGTGTTAGTTGGCAGCTGGCTGAGCATGAGCCAGCAGTGTGCCCAGGTGGCCAAGAAGGCCAATGGCATCCTGGCTTGTATCAGAAATAGTGTTGCCAGCAGGAGCAGGGAAGTGGTCATCCCTCTGTATCAGCCCTTGTGAGGCTGCACCTCGAGTACTGTGTTCAGTTTGGGGCCCCTCAACTACAAGAAAGATATCAAGGCCCTGGAATGTGTTCAGAGAAGGGCAATGAAGTGGTGAGTGGTCTGGAGCACAGGTCTTATGGGGAGTGGCTGAGGGAACTGGGATTGTTTAGTCTGGAGTCTGACCTTATCTCTCTCTACAACTAGTTGAGAGGAGGTTGTGGCGAGGTGGGTGGGTCAGCATCTTCTGTGTAACTAGCAATAGCACAAGAAAGAATGGCCTCAAGTTGTGCTAGAGGAGGTTCCAGTTGGATATTAGGAAAAACTTCTCACAGAGAGCAGTGAGGCATTGGTGTGGGCTGGCCAGGGAGGTGAGGTGTGCAAGAACCGTGTGGATATGGCACCAAGGGACATGGTTAGTGGGCATGGTGGGGGTGGGCTGATGGTTTGACTTGGTGATCTTAGTGGTCTTTTCCAACTTTAATGATTCTGTGATACTATGACATGCTGCAGCAGCAGCAAGAGGATACCAGCGCCAACAGCTTCCTCTGCCCCTTTGGTCTCTGCTGAGGCTTTCATACCTAAATGCTGTGCAAAGAAACCAGTGTGTGTTGTGAGGCAGTGTGCAGCCAGTCCATGCATTACTGTGTTCAGAATCCTGGCATTAAGAGTTGTTGCTTATTATTTTAACTTAGCGGCTTTCAGGAAGGGTGCCTGCCAGGATCATTCAAACTTTTGTAACTCTTTTTTCCTTAAGTTTTGCCATCTCTAGTTCCTTTCCCCCAAACCTGTGCAGACATTTAGTACATCAGTTGCAGAATCGTGGAGAAGTGGGTAATTGAATATTCACACATGCAGAAACAACACAGGCAGAATGTGGAACAATGTGGAAACAAGCACGGAAAGAGGCGGCATCTGTTTATTGAAAATTAGAATGTAGAATAAATTAAGAGGGCAAGGTTAAAACACTTCATCTGCAGTCAGGGTTCGTAGTGGAGGAAGACTGCAGAAAGTTTAGCACGGAGATGTATAAAGGGCTTCTACAGTTTAATTATGATATTTCTGTGAATGTATACATAATTTATATTGAAAAAATGCTCGTTACATTTTTCCCCTTTAAAATATGTCCTTGGAAAAAAAAAAAAAAAGCTTAAGTTCTGCAAAATCCAAGTACTTAAAACATTAACTCTTACCTGGGTAGATTAGGTTACGTTGCAACATTTCGAAGTACTGAAGAACAGAACAATTTCTTCTTTTAGCAGTAATTGAAAGCTGAGCTGATTTTTCCACCATTGCAATACAGATGATGTTGGCCCTTTATGAAGTCAATGTAGCTAGCAGACTCAGACTTCTAACGCCTGTTTAGGCGACGTTGTTCAGGAAAGGCCGTGCGTCTGAGGTCAGCCCAGATGGACTGAAAATGCAGTGGATTGGGTTGTGACATGGAGCTACTCTGCTGGCATTTCCCAGGGTCTGCAAAGAGACACACCTGTGATGCAGGACCTGGGTTGGCGGTGGTTTTGTTACACGTATCTTTGGGTTTCACATATTGAGTCTACAGAAGGGTTACCCCTTCCAAGCTGCTCAAGCAGACAAAAGCCATATCCCAGTCATTCATCATAAAACAAGCCTAATTATGCTATGACATACTGACACCGCATCAGATTTCTAATCTTCAACATAATTTTATAACCATTGCTAACAGATGGGCCGATTACACTGAATTTGAGTTTTAAGTAATAGTTTAATCATATTTTATAATTTTTAACTGAAAATATCCATGCATACATAATTTTCCAAAGCTACTGAAAGGAGCAAAAACAGAGCGCAATAAAACCTCTTTTCTGTTTCCTGAGGGAAATGCACTGCATTTAGCTGGACAGTTATAGGAGTTCCTTAAATGACTCCCTAAGTAGTGTCTGCTGTTGGCAGCTCCTCTTCTGTGCAATTACAGCAGATACGCAGAACCTTTTTCTTTGCACAGATCTGCTGCTCTATGCCAGCATAAAAGGCGTAAATTTTTCTATTTCAGAGGCTCTTTTATTGAAACAAGTGCCTTCCCCCCACTATTTTTTTTTGTCATTGAAAATGAAAGCAAGGAGTAATTTAAATTATCATGTTCCTGCTCTTTAATAACAATAAAAATGGGAAATTCTTATAAAATAGATGGACAGCTTTGTGGGACTGATGGAAATTGGATGTGAATTTTGAACAGAAGGCTTCTTTCTCCCTCCTCCCCTCATTTTTCAGTTGTTTTATGGTTACTAAAGGAAAGAGAAACCAGACTTCTGTCTCCTTGCCATTGTTTGCGATAGGCTGGACATCGGCTTCACATCACAAGGGGGCAGAGGTGATCAGAATTCCGAATTCTGGAATACTGAAAATAGAGAAATACTTTCTATTCAGCTATCCATTCCCATATACTGCACTGCAAAAAGGAAAGGGCATAGTCGTCCTCTGGCCCGTGAGATCAGCGGAGAAAATGCTGACAAGGCTCATGGCTGCTGTGCTTCAGAGAGGTCTCCTGTCAATGCCATTTGCACTTCTAAAACAAGGGAGACGTTGGGCATGGACCATGCAGGAGGTTTTGGGGAAGAAATGGCTTATTGAGATTTGATATTTTGTTAAAACACCATTGAGGTTTGGTGACCCTGCAATGATTGTAATTAATGTTCAAAATAGCTTAATACCATCAACTTTTCATATAAAAAGCAGAGCAGGACTGAACGTTATTAGCAACTCTAACAAGAGCCTCGAAAATCACTTGCTCCACAAGTGGAGCCACAAAAGCTTGAAAGATTTGAGTAAAAGCAGCAGAACTACAGTGGCATCTGTCTGTCTAAACATGAGAGGTTAGATGGATTACTCTTGAACTGTTTGGAACTGGATGATTTTTAAGGCCCCTTCCAACTCAAGTCATTCTATGATCCTATGGCCTATATTGCTTAGTGGAGAGCTGATAGATCATCCTGCAAACAACATCTGCCCAGTTAGTGGAAACGTCTGGTAACCCATTGCTCTTAAGAAACAAAGAATCTAAAAACTAATGCAGGGCCAGGCAGTGATGCATCTACACCCTATAGTCTGCAGAGGATTTCTGTTCTGATGCTCCTTGGGTTTTTCCCTGCACAGCCCTGAAGCCAGACATCTGAAAGTGCCTGTCCACTGAATGCAAAGAAATGAAGATCTCATCAGTGAGTCTGAGGTTGGTATATAACTTGCTAGTAATGCCAGCAGTGCCTGCTTGGGTCCTGGACAAATCCAAAACACTTGCAAACCACCCATTCACACTGGTAGGAAAACTACTCAGGAGCAAGAAGCATAAATATGTTGAACATTAGGGAGCCACTGAGGGGTAAAAATGCTTCTCAGCTGCTGACCAAATTGCACCACACTAAAGTATCTGCTGGCTACACCTTGAGATGATGTCAGCTGCCGTGGAACCAAGCTCCATGCCACCAGGATATTGCTCCCTGGCAGACCTAACAGGTGAGTTGCTTCTGCTTTCACACTCTTCCTATTCTGCACACAAGGCCCAACACGGAGCCACCTATCTCCACCTTGCAAAAACAATCATGGGGACAAATCTTTGGTGGAGGGAGATGAAAGCAAGGTTGGCAGGGGATGAGTTCCTTTCCCCTGCCAGAGAGTGAGGATACTACTCACCAGGAGCTGGAAACCTGTTCAGATCCCCACTTCAGTTGATTTGCAGCAAGGCTCTGTCTTACTGCTTCATGCCAAGAACTGAACCATGCATCTATACACAGATAAACTGCTCCTGTCAGTGGTAGGGCTCATGTAGAAGCTTTCCAAGATTTCCTGCTGTCGTCTAAGCACTTCCCCATGCAATGTATTAGGAAGGTAGATTTTTCTTACTGTTTTCAAACCAAACTGTTCATACTCATAATCATTAGATGCTTTTGTATAAAGGTAATTTAGGAGACAATGTTATATAGAAAAGTTTAAATAAGACATATGTATTATAGAAACATGATAATACATATTGTCTTGTATATGATTTATTTTAGCTCATGGTGGTTTTCAGTCTTTAGTTTTCTATACTGTACTTACATTTAGCACTTTCCTCTTTTTTTTCTAACTGATTTTGGACTGCTGTTCTGTTGTATACGTGGTAGGTCAGTCTGGACTAACACCCTGCGAGCCTTTATCTGATTAATATTATCAAACCTGTCAGTCACATCTGCAACTGTCCATACCGCATGATTAGGCCCAACAAAATTGCCCATTTGGCAGTGGGTAATGAATACAACGCAAAATGCTTTATTTCTGTTCACATTAACTTTTTGACAGAGAAGGATGATAATTTCCAAACTGCTTAAATTAGTTTCTCGTGCAGTAAGAGCTGTCATACATTTGCATAAAGCTGTGTTGCTTTTTCAGAAACTTCCAACCACTACAGACAGCATTAAATATACCCTATAACAAATCATTTAATGATGTGTTTAGTAGATTGTTAATCTGCTCTATCCTTTATAAGCAAGTCAAAGGTTTTACTTTCAGGAAATATTACTACAAGTCAGACATCTGCTCTGTAATCTGGGTGGCAGGGCTCAGATTTCAAAGACACCTCTTAATCTCACTCAGAGGTGGTTTTTTTTTTTTTTTTTTTTTTTTTTTTTTTACTTTTTAATTTATTTATTTTTAAAAGCTTTTTAGAAGCACAATTCTCATGAGATGAATCAAACTCCTCCCAGGTACAGAAACTTACAAGAAGCTACAATGCAAGTTCAGTAAGTCACTTTCATAATGAAAAGAACCTCCATGTTCTATGCTATTAAACAGCTGTAAAGAGGCTTTTAGTTAACTGTGCTATCTGAAATAAGGATAGCTGATTTAGGGAAGAAGACTTCTGATCTGACTGGAGAAGATTATTGTAACAAAAGTGAAGCTGCTCTGAACAAGATCTTAGGGATTTCTGTGGAATATAAGACACTAAAATAATTTTTCCTTCCCATTAATATTATGAAATTGAAATCTGAATAACTTTAAAAGTGAACGGCCTGTTTACCATGGCAAAAGTTCTACCAGTAGCTGTGTAAATACAGGTTATTGTGGGAAGTGAAGCATTGGAATTCCATAGCCATTAGTGAAAGATTCCCAAGAACTTACTTTGGAAAAAAATATTAAAAAGTTACAGAGCTGGACCCATCCTGGAAAGACCTAAGAGATCCAAAATATTGGCAAATCTGGCTTTCCAGGCAAACAGAAGTAATTGCTGACCTATGGTCAGATGAAATAAATTTCCCAAATGAGCATTTCCTTCAGAATCCCATCTGTCCTCTTTTACACCTAGCCTAATTTATACACGTGTCTAATCAACACTGTCATAATTAAGAAATAAAATTATGGGATTGCTGTAAGTTCTGGGTTAATTTTGAGAACAGTAATGAAAAAGAAGAGGACAAGAAATCTGAACTTTTGTTCTTTTATTACCCACAAACATAATACAAGAGATTACACACTGGAAACTGAAAGACTTTTAAATAATGTGGAAGGTTAAGACAGCTATGTACATTTTGTGCAACATACTACAAGCCCTCATATTTACATATGATATCTCTGCCATACCGGCCCACATATTGGTGGTGCCTCCATATAGCAAATTCAGCACTACAGAAAAGTTTCTCTTTTTCTAAAATAATAAATTAGAAGTTCATAAGAAAGTTGTAACTTTGTAACATTCTGAATGAGGTTTTCAAAAGTACAATGTTAAGACGGTCAGGACTCAATGTGAATTGAGTTTTCTGAAATTATTATTTATGTATTTATTTTTAAATCCTGCTGCGTATGGTGCAATCCAGGCTCTGCTTATATAGACAATTTAATACGTTTACCATATCTTTCAATCACTGTACAACAGTATATTAAGAGTTACAATTCAGATGCATGACAATATTCAAATACGACAAATCATTAAAATAAATACGTAACTTGAAAAATAATGATAAAGAACCTGGCTAGTGTACTGTATGGAGCAGATTTAGGTACCAACAGTGTTGGAATGCTGAAGGGGAAAGGATGATCACCAGCAACTGCTAACCTGCCTCATTTTCCAGTTTTTGTATCTCATTTTGTCCGGCCTCTGAGAGGTGAGTTAAGAGCCTTTTGTAGGCTTCCCTGTTGAAAAACAGAAGAATGTAACATTACTTACACAATTTCACACATTCGAGCAGTGAAGTATGTAATTCCCAAACACACTGGATTACTAACCCATAACAACTTCTTTCCTTATCTATCCACAGCTTTGTTTGCTGTGATTTTTTAGCATGGCCAAGTTGGAAGAAAGAGAATAGCATACTTTGCACAACAGCGTTGCGACAATGCGTAGACAGCCCTTTTACTTGGTAAGCTATGAAAAACTCTGCATCATCAAAAGACCAAAAGTGGGTAGTATGAAAATGCTGCATATGATGGTCCTTCAGTCTGATCAAGTGTGAACTCCTTTACACAAAAGCAAATGCATTTATGAAAAAAAGCCAATAAAAAAGTGAATAATACAATTATAGACGACTCACATGTTTTTCGTTAAATGGAAGGTGAATACTCCTTGAGTAGTCCTTAATGTCTCATGAGTTACATTCTTGCACAACTGTTTTCTTGTTGGTGCTATTTTTGTTGTGTTCCCATCCCCCCCAGCCCCCCAATAACCCAAGCATGGCCGAAGCTTACTTCAAAACTTCTCCAGCCTGAGGTGTGACCAGCATCTACTCTTTGAGGGGTCCCAGTATGTGCTTTAAAGCGTACACTGAAGCCACTTCCTGGCCTTGACTCTCAAGCCCTGCATTCCCGTTAGGAGACCTAACATAAGGAGCCCTTTTGGCCTACGTGCCACATTGTGTGGAGCTTTTTGGGTTTTTGTAACAACATTCATATGGCTGCTGAAAGTTCAGTGCTGCATCTGCACCAAGAGCTGCTGCCATCTGTGCTGAGTTGCTCTCCTCAGCTTCCATTGCTTCCTAAGGCTAAATGGATTCACAAGCGAAGTATTTCTGTCCTAAGTTCTCAGGGGGCAAATGGAGAAAGTGTGATTCTGTTGTGCCTATCAGAGAGGAGGACAGCCTGTTCTAAATACCCACAACACTCATAAATTTATATTGTGAGAGAACTCTTGAAATTGAGCCATGGGTATTCCTTCCCAAGCATCTCAGATCATACCTCATTTTACTGCAATGTTGTATATAAATCATAATGTTCTCTAGAACAGGGACTTATAGGAATATTCTTTGCGCAGAATTTTTTTGTTTTTTTTTTTCCTCTCTATTTTACATACGGTGCATGTAAAATATACCATTACACTGTACTCATATTTTATTTACGGTGTAGTGAACTGAGGCAGTCTGGCTTAAATTGTATGTAGGTTTGTAGCCCTAGTGTCACAATTTCTCTGAAAATACTTTAGCAGATGTAGATGGCCTAGCACCATGAAAGGTCTGAGCAAAGGAGATTTTGGCTGAACACTTAAAAATCAATCATTTTTTAGTATCTGTACTGCTGCCTAACACTGCTTGTTTTCAAGAGATCATACCTCTACTCTTCGCTGTCAAAAAATGGTATTAAATAGAAAAAAACAAACCTTTGTGCTGCATTTCTTCCAAGACCTTGTTTGTACTCTGAATCCTTCAGAGACTGCGTCAGCGTGGGAATCAGGCTGGTAACTAATGTCTGATCCAAGACTGCCACTGTTTCTAGAATGCTGAACACCCAGTGATCATACACTGCAGTGTAGTCCTGGATAAACTGCCTGAGGGGGACACAGAGGCATGTAATGCAAGGTCAGAACTAGATGCAGAGAACATGCCAAGAACAACTGAAGAAGATGATCAGAACAAGCAATCTGGTTGCACGGAAGCAATCATATTGTTACACTGAAATACTCTATATGCAATTCCTTCTACAAACAAAGCCATGCTTCTGAAGGCTAATGCTAAGAAAAAATACACATTTATTTTCAAGCAGATCAGCAGATTCTGCTGCTGTTTTACCAGGGCTGGCTTATTCCAGAGCACTTTAGTTTGTAACGCATCTGTCTGAATGGAAAACATGGAAAACTGAAACATGGAGTTATTATTTAACCAAGAAGTCCGGCAAAACAAGATATCTAGATTGAAGTCTGCAGAAACAACCTCAGCATTTCTTATAAAGCTCCACTAGATCTTGGGCAGGGCAGACCATCAGATGGAAGTGCATCCATTTGTCTATTTGAGGGGTTTGAGGTATTTAATGATCACAGATTACATCTAACTGGGAAGTTGCACCCTAGGAGTGAAACATCTCATGAAAGTGATACAGCCCACGTGGAGACATCAGCAAATCGCTCAGGGGCTTTCACCTTAACATTATCCAATACAGCAGCAGTGTTCAGGTTTGCAAAATGTCTTTGGGTCTTAGCTCCTACATCTCTTCTACTGCATCCACATGAGAACGAGGGTTCATTTTGCTGAGGTATGGAATAAGTAAAATTGACATTAAATTAATCTATTCATTTGTCAGAGAAACAAATAAATGAAGCTTGTTGGACAAGGATTTGATCTTTGTTATATACACTTAAAATTAGGCATGCCCACAGCACATTACACAGCAGCACCACTCATAAGGAGATTTTCCCATTGCAGCAGCAGTGTAGCTCTCTATTATACTCCTTTCAAAACAGCACCTAATCCATGAAAAAGCAGATATGTTTCTCTATTTTTTTGCTCTGGCTTTTTGGCAAAGTTATGTTTAAAACCAGTGCCAAAAGTAGCGTAATTTAAGTACCATAAACAAGTGACAATGCAGTATGTTAAGGATAATTAGTTGTTTTTAAAAAAACATGTTTGCTGTCAAGTGGATTGCTGTAGCTTCACTGCCAATTGGCATATTTTCTGGTTACCTAAATACAGAAGTCAGCTGGGTGGCATGTTCTCCTCCTGACCTTGCTTGGCAGCCTTGTACCATGTACTGCACAATGACTGTAGATATTTTTTTAACTGTAAAAGAAAAATCACAAGATTCACACAGAGCTCTTGAACTGACCATCTGGAGAATGCCTTTCATGAAGAATACAATTTTTAAATGAGAAAATAATGGGTTTTATCTTACTTTGATGCAAGTAAAATGACAGAGTAGTTAGCTAGATTGGCTATAAGAACAGCACGAATTTCAGATTTATGCAAAGTCCAGTTTTCAACACCATTATCTTTTAAACATACGGATTTTTAAGTACAGTATTGTCTCCTTAAGTCAGAACAGAGACACATGCTCTTAATGGAAATAAATTTAAATAAAAAATCAGTTGTTTTTATTCTTTTACTGTTCCTGTATTTGAACTGGGGAAAAAGCGATCTTGCTCAAAGCTATACAGATCTACTCCTTGCTTTCAATAGCTGTTCTTTCAATAAGCATTCTGAATTCCACCCTTTTGTGTATTTTCAAACAACAACAAAGGAGCCCAATGTTTTCTTCCATTTATAACCTTCCAAATGGCTATTCAAGTTGTAAGATAAAGCTCTTCTGAGCTGCAACTTCTCTACAAGGGTATGGTGGAATCCTGTGAATTGGTGGCTGCAGAATCACAGGACATTTAGCTCATTCTGCTCCAACTTCAGACAGCTGTGGCTACAATGACAGAAGGGGGAACAAAGGTGCGTGCTGATTCAGCTTATCTCCTGAATTTTCCTGTCCCTGAAGCTTTTACAGAAAAGCACCAAAAATTGCTTTATTAGTCAAAATTCCCAGGAGAAGTCAGAGGTGAATCCCCACTGTGCCTAATATCTTTACTAGCAGCAAGGAGTGGACATTTTTTGGCATATTCACATTCTTTATACAACTATGAGGTGAACAGAGTATTTTTTAAGAAGCTAAAAATACAGAAGGTATCACTACCAAGCAGAATGGGCTAAAAGAATTAAAAAACAGGGTCAAAGATCCCATCAAAAATGGATTAAGTATAGCATGTTGCTTTCTGATGTCTCTAAGGGGAGAACATACACTACTTTTATTTGGTCTAAAATCTTTAGGTGCAAGAAAATTTCCACTGTTACAAGTCTGGGAGAAATGAGGTGGGAGTGATGGGAAACTCTCTTCCAACTAAGGATCAACTTGTCAGGAATCCATCAGAGCACTTGAGTCAGAGAGAAATTCCTTTCTCAGAGAACAGACTATTTAATGAACAAAGCTTGTCCACTTTATCTGGCTAATGCATCAAACAAACAAAAAGCCAGGAACAGCTTGTACATTGGGATGAAAGATGCTCAGCAATATGAAAACCTTACAGGTGTACAGAGATGTATTTAAAGCAAACAAGTAGCTCACCTTGTAGCTCGTTAACCAGTAGCATGCACTTCAACACAGCTGGGAGAACCAGCTCAATGTCACACAGTTCAATGGTCTGGGTTCTCTGAAGTACTTCAAGAATAAAAGCAAGAACTGAAGCCAAGCGAGGAGGTGGAGCGCTACCTTTGAACTGCATGTAGTTTTCACTGGGAAGACAAAACAAATCAAAATGGCCTGAGATATGTTGTTGGTTTTTTCTTCCATTCAATGCAAGCACCATACAATTGGAAATAATACTGTGATATTTCAGCAGGAGGCCTATTACATAGATTTCTATCTTTATCTAGACTCAGGTAATGGCTTCTATTTATCTTAGTCTTAGAAATGGCTCCCAGTTTATCAGGACAGTGATGTCTTCTGACTCCTCTGTTGAGGGAAGTGAGAAATAGCAGTCATAATTATAGTTAAAAAGCCAAATGTGACTATAAAGGTTAAAATATAAAGAAAGCAGCATAAAATAACAATAAAAGGAGGAGTTTAGATTCTGATACTCTGAAATAACGTTCAAAATACAACTGTTGTTCAATTACCTGATTTAGTTTTATGTGCTACTGTCTGCTCACAATTCAAACTCGTGGTAAGAGCTCTGTTGTTATACTGTCTTATATATATATAAATATATATATACACACATATATACACACACACACACACTGTTATTTTTGTAAAAGAGTATGATGAAATGGGACAGAATCTCTAATTTTGCTCCATCAGAATTAACACAATCATCTCCAGTACAAAATCTGTTGCAAAGATAAAGGTAACCTGCAAATCTGCGTCAAGAGCAAATTTTGACACCACACACATTGAGTAGTCTCAATTGTAATGATTTCATTTGTTTGTTGTTTTTTTTTTTTAACCCCAAAAGGATGAAAGATTGAACCACTGTTGGCCTGACATTACAGAGGACTTTACTGAAATCTAAAGACAATTACTTAAATTGGAACATCCAGAAGAGAACAGTGGAGATAAAACACATAGAACAGTTATTCATCAGTCAAAAAAAAGTACTCCCAGAACCTGCAAAATGACTTTCAAATATGGAATAGTAGTTACCATTAGCTACTCACACAAGGCATGCTCATTTGCTGAGCAATGCATCAATTAAAAGCTGCTGTACCCCTTAATGACTTAATAAGACATACTTATACAACTTTGTTTACACTTTAAAATAAAAACTTTTCCATATTCCCTGCGCTATGTGGTTTTAACTCACTTTAATATTAGCATCTCTGAAATCTTCTGTTCCATTAATTTACTAAGAAAACTGCACGCTATTTTTTTGGGGTGGTGTTCTTCACTAAAATGATTATCTGACATTTCTCTGGTTCTGTTTCCTCTCTGCAGCAGCAAGATATTTGCTAGCTTCTGTATGTCAAAAAGGCTAGCATGTACTTATGTATAGATCTAGTGACTGCCTCCTAACCACCACACAGTTTATAAATCAGACTAAGATATTCTTCCCATATCACTAAGAAATGCCTCATGTCTTACAAGTCACCAAATGCCATTACGCATTCAGAACTTTCTTTCCACAGTAAGGCTTAAAATTCACACATTCATGCACACATTCACAAATAATTAAAAAAAAAGAATCAAGACTGTGAAGTCTTAACTCACTCCCTTTATATGTGATAATATAGGCTTTACCTAAAGCACTATCTACTGTATCTACCTGAGATCATCACTGATATTCTTTTAATCAATGTGTATACTCACTCTTTAATAAAGACAAGTACAATTACCTTAGATGTAAGCAACCACCTTTTATTTGAAGGAGATTAATTTTTTTTCCCCAACATGGACAAAGAACTGCAGATTGTAGCTCTCCATCTCCCTCTTTACATACCCCAAATTTTCTATTTCCCCTTAGTAACTGGCACATCTATGTATATCCTGACATGTACAATAGCATCTAGTCCTCCCATTCACAAGTAGCTGTTAGAACTATGGTTCTGTGATCCTAAACACAGCCTGAGATACAGCCATAGGATGATATGTATTGGAGTGCTTGCTTTTTATGTGGCCATATGCTGTTTTTTTCTTATTATAGCCCAGGACCTCCATCCTCAATGACTTTCTCACCAGTCTCCAGATCTTCTCAGTTTTACTTTCCCGCTCTATATTCTCTGCCTTTTCTTATCTTCCTGTCCAGAAACTTACAGGCTCTTCCTACAGCCTGACTATCAGTCACTGAGATGTGAACAGCAACATTCTCTTCTTCATTAGCTGTTTGTGAAATCTGAGTAAGCGATGTTTTGTTCATCATTGGGCCTTACTTTATGACATGCAGAGTGGTCTTCCGTAGACGGAGCGCCTGAGGGACTGTAATGGAACTACATAAAGCAGTCAACATAGGATGCTGCACAGCTCCAAGTGCAGTTGGTGAAGAAGGGAGAAATCGTCCAAAATACTGTTGAACAATGCTCCCAAGCAGTTGATTTAAATAGGCCCCCTGAGCTTGGGACTGACAACATATAAAGGACAGGCCCTGTGAAAGATAAAAGAGAAGGAAATTGAATAAATCTTTATTATAGAACAAATTTAAGAACAGTAGGCTAAATACTCACTACACACTCTATAAACTACTGCTGCACAAATAACTACTGCATGACAAAGGAGTATCAGCAATTTGCTGCACCTGTCAACAAATCATCAGGTCTATGGCTAAAGACAGAGCTAGCACAAGGCTTACAAAGGAGAGGAAAATCTTATACTGGACTAATCTTAGGGCCACACAATCTTCCTTTCGAATCTGAAATAAAACATTAGCTTTTCATACCAGGGCTCAGTGCCCCAAAGCTACAAACTTCTTTTTCACTTATGTACGTGGTCTAATGAAACTAGAATAGTGGTCTAACAAAAATTTTGCTCATAGTGTGAACAAGTTAGAGTAAATAAGGCACCATTTGTAAGGGATTTAAATTTTATTTTTTTTTAAAACTCATTTAGATAAAGGTAAAACTAGTGTGACTTATCCAATATAATCTATATTGATGCAAAAAAAATCTAGGAAAGTAGAAACTTGCCCAGAAAGTGACTACATAAATACTACCCATAGTTACACAGCATATATATGTAGAAGGTACATCTGTGCGAAAATAAGTATTTATTTTAGTGGTAGAAGTGTCTATGAGAAAAAGTTAAGAATTTACTCCCCATTCCTTGGGTTACTGAAAGGAGGAAGAAGAATGAATCACTAAGGGAAGAAAAAGAAAAAAAGAAGCCCGGTTATCTCCTACGACAAGGGCCTCAGTAAGCAGTACAAATAGAAGTCACTTCAGAATTCAGTTTTCACAATAGTTTTGTCCAACAAGAATAACAACACAAAAGAAGTCCAAGCGCAGAGTTCATCAGGAAGCAACTTCAACAGTACTTCAAGCCACCATGAGCACCACAAACCAGACTCCAGACTTTGTAGCATGAGTGTGTTCCTGAACACTGATGGTTACTGAGGCCAAGTTAACATTTCTAATATATGAGTGAATAGATCAAGACTCTGAGGTGTAAAATGCAGAAATATCTGAAAACAGCTTTTGCTTGCCAGCTCCTGACAAACATTCCTGTTGCTTTTTATAGAGGATCTCCAACCCCAAAAGATTCTAGTCTATGTTTCTCCATGTGAGTACGACTGAACAACTCTTGTAGTAAAAAAGCAGGTTGAGTGAGACATAGCTTCTTTGCACTTTCATGAAATGGGGAGTTACAGCTTTTTGGTTCTATAGTATGCAAATACAAGAAACATGGGATGTCAGTGAACGAGGTGCTTCAGGACCTGCCTGAAGATCTACTGTAGGCAGCTTTCCTGAACACAGACTTATCCAGCAAGGGTTGAACTTCACATGCCTCTGGAGTTACCTGGAAACTTTGGTACATCCCATTGATAAATACCACATTTCCCGGACCAGGGAATAAGCAGTTCAGATGCTCTCAGCTGTTTGCTTTACTACAGTGAATTTTTTTTTAGTAAAAGACAGTTGCTGCTATATCAGAATTCTTAAGATGACTTCTTAAGATGGCAAGCAGAAGGCTCAGAAAGACTGCTAGTGATCATTTAGTTTGTAAGCTTGAGTGTTTGGTGTTCTCAGCGAGATGTTGCAGCAGGCATAATAAAGAACTGCCTAAACTTTCTCTAGTCCAGCTCTCACAAAAAAGAAAACCATTCCATAATCTGAGCCGGCACTCTTAAGTCTCTAGAGTATTTCAACACTACAAAACAACATGTGAGAATGTGATAGAAAGGACACAAAGAACATCATGACCTTACAAAGGATACCTGAAAGAATGCGTAAGAGAATGTAACACCTGTGAAGAACTAATAATTCTAATCACTTGAAATAAGACAATTCTTCAAACTGAGGAGCAACAAATCCTACATAGTATCACAAAAAAGGGAAAAAAAACAATTGTTATTAAATGTTACTCTTCTTATAAAAATGATCCTAATGATATTTCTCCTATGAAGTATAAGCAAGAAATACTAGAATTGAGATCTCTGAAGGAACAGAGTAATTTTTGCATCTCTTGTAATAGTTTCATTTGAAGATGAATCAATAAGTCTAGTCTGATCATTCATAAAAGCATTTTCATTTTTGAGCTGAAGTAAACTGATTCCGGTTTTTTTTTTTTTTTTTTTTTGGTGTGGAATGGGAACAGAAGTAATCTAAAAAAGAAGGAAAGGATTAAATTTAATAACAACACCCTGCCACAAGCATTACCAGATACTCTTGTTTGCTAGAGAGGAAATATAAGGATGGAAGTTGCTTGAGAGTTTTTTCTTTAACCGTGTGATGAGGATAAAGGGTGCCCTTGATACTCAATAAGGAGAACTGTTGATGGAAATCATCTTCATTCTGTAGGTTCCTTTTTGGTGGGTCAGGCAGAGATGCTGCCTCTTAAAAAGCCATAATTTTTAAAACTACGTAGTAATATCAACATCTCTCCTCAGTAAGGAGGAGTCTCATTTTTTTTTTTTTCCATGCTACACAACAGAAGTTACAAGTTTAGCATTAAACTGTTCCAAGACAGAAATTCTTTCTTCCAAATAAAAACAATGAGAAAAATCACCTATTTTCTGGGTAGCCCAAGCTCCCCTTCCCCAAAATACACACTTTTATATGCTTAAAAAAAAAAAATCACAAATCAGCCCCTACATATCAGAGAACATTTACAGCACCAAACCTCTTCAGGCAAGAATCATCACATGGTTAGGCATCCACACTTCTATTGTTCACTGAAAGTTTCATAGATGAACTTGGATTTTTCTTTTGGACATGAAAGCTCACTGACTTTAGCTCAAAATTGTGCTCCTTATTTTGGGATCCTCCTTTTTTCTTACAAAGCCTAGAGAGCAGCAGACCTGCACAAGGCTTAACACCAGCGTATCCCAAGTGGGACCAGGGATAAACTACCAATGTTGCATGGTGGCTGTGAATCTCCGAGTACAATGGCAAACTACCCTAGGCAGCATTGGCCAGGGGTGTAATTACAAGGAGGTCACAGAGTACTCTCTTCTTTTAAATCCCACTAGCAATTAACAGAGATGAAGGAAGCTACTGTTCATATGACAGAGGAAAGAAACACATGCTACTGGACTGCAATTCTGGACCAGAGATCTGAAAATAATCACATCAGACCCTTAGGACAATCCCTAAAAAGCAGATGGACATTAAAGAGTTGAGAGCACTTCTCTTTCTTTTTTTTTTTTTTTTTTTAATTAACTGTGTTTTTTAGTTATCTTCTGAGATTAAAGAAAGAAAAACAACAAAAACAAAACCCCACCAAAAACCAAAAGACATTTTAAGAGGAGTAGAGGAGCATGACAACATCTGCTCCTCATTTCAACAGAAAGGCAACCGATTCCTGTGTATGCTCACTGCAGGAACCTTTTGTAGCCAGAGCTGCCTCTCTTCTGATTTATCCATATATCTGTAAATCACCTGTGGAGAGCGAAGAACCGATTAGTATGGATTACTGGAACTATTCACTGCAGAAATGCCAAGCTACCTAATGATGACTTATAATATCAGTCCTGCTGTTGGAATAAATCTGCTGTTCACCAATTAATGTTGTACAATTCCTATTAAACATATACTATAATTCACAAGATGTATTAATAAGCTTGCTCAAATATCAGACCACAGATGTGGCTTGCAGGAGGGCTTTTAAAGTCTGAACTCTGACAAATGCTGAGCCTGCACAGGCCCATTAAAATCACTGGAAAATGTACGTGCCAAGCACTACTTAAAATGAAGATCTTTTACCACTCTCCTGTATTCAGATAGAAGTAAACCATCTTCTGTATTTGGACAGGATTAACACTAATAAATCTAGCTCATTATTGTGTATATTATGCTTATTACATGCACCTACACCATAATCTGCAAGATGTATTTAAACTATTATTTCTTTTCTAGAATAAGTGTTATGCTCCAGTTCTTTCCAATATTACTGGTAAACATGTGTCAAAACTCCTCCAAAGCATTCTCCAAGAAATCCATCAAAGATATTTTGAGTAATAGCTTTCAACATTCACACAAATCAACTGTGTTTGTTTGTTTTGCATAAGCAAAGGCAAAATACCACATGATAGATTTTATATGCCTCATTATCACACAATTACAAATAGTCTCAAAATTATGAAGTGATTGCTCATTCTTGTTCTTCCATGTTTTTCTTTTTGAAATGTGTCACCTAAACAACTCCAAAGACAATTTTGATTTTATATCCCAACCTGATCTATTGGGAAGCATCTCTGCCCATGGAGGGGTGGGAGGAGAACTAGATAGACTTGGTCTTTAGAGGTGCTTTCCAACTCAAATAATTCTGTGATTCTATGCAAATCTTTCCTAGGTCATAAAATATTATCAAAACAGATGGTGCACAATGAAAGTAATAACATTGATATAGTAGCCTTATAGGCAAAAACAAACAAACAAACAGACAAAATCCCCCAAAAAAGCAGTTTAAAAGAGAATTAGGACTCTTGCACTGGAATACTGCTTTCCACCTCCATGAAGGGGCACTGGACACAGGGTAGCCTCTCAAGGACAGTCTGATTAAATATTTCACCAGCAACTTAAGTTAATTAAGAGAGAGTTTCTCCCAGAGGACACGTTTTCTCTGCATTTCCTCCTTGCATGGTTACATGCTCACACATATACTGTTTTATTGCTTTTCTGACGTGGCTGATTCATTTATTTATTTATGCAGAGATTTTTAGTAGTTGCATCAACTCACACATTTGAGTCATCCCCTATTCACGAAATCATTAAGCAAATTTAATGCGAATGCACATGGGGTGAAACGGAAGGAATTTATCCTTAAGTCAACATGGCTTAAGCCAATTGTGAAATGGTTACTTGAGAAGTCAGAGTCCCTAGAACTTGTCTGAACTCAGAAGAGCTCAGAAGCAACCCTAAGAGAATAAGTTTTGTAGCCGATATTGAAATATTTTCCATTTTGCATTAACCCTAAGTTTTTCAAATAAAGGGTAAGGAAGTATTTCTGACTGGATGTAGAAGTCTGTAGCATTTTAAAATGTTAGAACCATGTAAATAGAAGCAATTAATAGAATTTAAAAGTTCAATATTGAAATAGAAAAAAAATATTCTCTTTGGTCTCCCCCTCAAAGTGCTTATCAAAATAATTACTAGTTTTCTAGGAATAGCATTGTCTAAAATGAACATCTCAGATCAATAAGATCATCCAGCTTAGCCTGAAAGCATATGGACTGAGCAGTAGATTGCTGAAGAGGCCCACAGTGGGGTGAGAAAGTCAGAGACTGACAGAGAAAACAGGAAACAAAGGTCTACAATACTTGGACTTCAAAACCAACTTGAGTGGCTTCACATTAAAACTACATCTGTACGTGCAGGCTACAGAGGAACAGCACTTTCTGACTAAAATACTAAATTAGCAAGCAGACAGTCACACTCTGTGGTAACATCAGTGTCCAGATGGTCCTACATGTATATAGCTTCTGAAAATACCTACAGAGCAGAAAAGCAAGTCATATCTGCACACCATCATATAGTCATATTCATTTCCATATGACATGATCAATCATAATGCAACCTTTGAAAGAGAGAATAAATCCAAGGGATGTTTACAAAGTCACCACTGCATTGTTTCACAGTACAATCCTGTAAGTAATCACTTAGAACTACAATCTAAATGAATATTAGGAGGGAAGGGAAAAAGGAAGAAAAAAAAGCAAGCAAGGTTTTACAAGATTAAATATGCTAACTTATTTTCAAAATACATCCTTTTCCTCACTCACAGAAATTAATTCCTTTCTACAACACAACAAGCCTTTCAGGAGTGTAAGGTAAGCTGAGCAAAGAATGGGAGAGACAACAGGATACAAAGCTTGACTCATGTTAGCATAAGCAGTAGAAAAGGCATTTGATTCAGCAAAACGTACCCTCAAACTATTAAGATAAAACAGTGCCATGATATGTAGAGGGTTGTCTTTTGTTCCTAAGAGCAAAGAAAAATAGAGTAGCTCATCTTTAATTATCTGCAGTTAACAAAATCAAGGACGATTTAAAGCACTGCTTTGCTCTGTCATCTCAACAAGTGTCTTGCTATATATCACGATTCAGTGTTTCAGAAATCTCTTACACGAGACACAGCGTAAACAGCAGGTTGGCTACGAGCCTATTTGCAGCAAGCAGAACAGCAGCTTCTGGAGTGTACCTCAGCATAGCTGCATGCAATGACAGGAAAGCCAATGGGGTGGCAATTTTCCTTCACATTCCTTAAGAAGAAAAATCTTCCCTTGCTGCTTCTTTAAATTCAGTCAACACTTGTTTGATTACAAGAAAAAAAAAAAAAAGAAAACCTCCTCTGCTGCATGAATCTTTTCCTAAAGCTACATTTGTCTGCTGATAATAGACTTCACATATTTACCTGAAGATAAAGGTGTAAGCTTTCCTGAATGGCGGACAGTAAAGCCCCAGGCAGCTCTTTGTCCTGCTGCAGCACTGAGTGAGGCAGCAGCAAGCAATCTATGATGCGGAACAGGAGTTGCTGTGCTTTGGAAGTGGCCAGTATTGGTGCCCAGAATTTTACAAGACATCCTGTAGAAAGAGAATCAAGAAAATCCAAAGCAATTTACAGTCAGGGAAATTAAAAAAAAAAAAGCTAAGAAAGTCTAAAAAGGAAGAAAGGTAGTACGTTGAATAGGTCATCCAAGAATAACAACAGCAACTGTCTCATTTTCGTGTACTATTTGCATGGTATTCCCTTAGAAAAAGCTCAGTGAATTAAAAGTCCATTTCCTGTTCACGAACATCAAGCTGTTTCAATAAATTAAAGGTGTTATGCAAGTGAAACTGTCGTAGGAAAAGTACAGTAAAGCTAAAGAAAGGACAGCCTTCTCACAGCCCTGCAGAAAAATTAGCTAACCTTGGTACATAACACTCTGCAATCAGCAGATGTACACTGCTGGTCACACAGACCTTACCACGTGCATTGATCACACTAGAGGCAGTGCATTTGCCTTCCACTCATATTTCTAACAATGGTGTGGCCACCTCAGCAGCTACTCATTCATTCAATGCTAGGAAAACATTAAATGTCTTCCAAATAGTATTTAATGCATTTCATTTGGCAGATTAACGGAATGAAGGCACCTGACTCCATTGAGCGAGTACTCTCTCCAGATCGGTGTGGGCCAAGTTCAAAAAATGAGAGCCTCAGACTACACATTTTCTACACATTAATGTATCACTTGCATGGCTTTGAGATGGTTTTAAGATTTTTTTTTGATTCGTAAAAGAAAAAAACAACAAAAAAGAACCCAAACAGTTAAAAGGTGCTGGCATGTAAATATCCTAGCTTTGCTAAATGTATTTATTAGAGATGATATGAGTTTTTGAGAAAATAACAACATGCTCAAGAGTGTTAAAATACAGATGAAATTTAAAAAGGTGTCTCATTAAGCAGATTCCTATGTAGCAGTTTTCACAAACGTTCTTAAGATAATATTTGATTAGAAGCGACAAAAAAATGCTGGAAGGAAACTCCACGAAAATATGTTTAAGACTTTGGAATTAGTGAGAGATCAGAAGTAGGCCATTAGAATCTACAAACTCATTTGTTACCATCTCTAAAAACAACGAAAAACAACATTAATCTTCTGGAGTGAGAGAAAACACCATGATCAATCATAGAGAAAGAGAACGACCATTTAACAGTACATCTAATAATGTCGTCTGAGCTTCCTGTTTTGAAAGATACATGCTTATTTTGGCTAAAAGTACTCCTTCTGTTATCCTTGCTGTGATGTATGGGACAGTAGAAGACACAATCTGACACGTACAGTATGCACAAGTGGGAAGATTCTTGATTTGTTCTGAATCTTGCTTTGTCCTTATAATTTAATGAGCTCACAATGCTAAGAAGTGATTGAAATACACTAAAATATATTTCTAAGCCTTTTTAGAATCTTCATTTTTCCTTATCTAAGGAAGAACAAATTCTTGTGCACAACAGCATGGCTGAACATTAATCATTTCAAAATATATGGATCTTGCAACAGAAAAGTAAAGTACTTTAACAAAATTGAAATTCCATTACATTTTATGCAGCTTCTGCATGACAGTAGTGCTTTACACTCTCCTCCTTTTAGTCATGATATATACTATGTATGTATGTGCATGCAAATCATTACCTCTGTCTTTAAGCTGAATTAAGGTTTACCCTAATTCTAAAGGTAAGTGAATGAGAATCTGACATATTCACTCAAAACAAACAGCTTTCTCATTTTCCCATCCTACCAGTATTTCTACATTTTAATGAAAAAATAGTAGAATTTGAGTTTTAAGAAAGCACAAGCCGTACATAAGTAGTTGTAAAAGAATGTATATAAGATCCCTAATTTACTTAAGCAGACCCATCCGCTATCACTGTTCCAGTGAATGTGACGTTGTATTGCAATACTGCTTAACTGACTTACTGTTTCTGATTTTGTTTGGGTAAAACAAGTGGTTTTCAGTGGCAAAAGATGTTAAAACATCTTAATTTTGAAAACTCTGATTTGCAGGGATAATTTTGAAAAATCACTAGGAGGTTTGACTTCACAGCATCAGGATTAAAAAAAAAACAAAGAAAATTAGTGAAAGAAAATTAAAGTATTTGACTGTAACACCTTGGTGACTTTGCTTTTTTAAACCATTAGATGAACAGTACAAAAACCAAAAGTATTAAACATCACATTTTACCATTTCCTTACAAAACAGCTTCCTAAAAGAGAAAAGGTCGCAAAATAATTACCTATGATCCAATATGCAAGTTGCAGACCTTCTGGAGGCCCTTTTGCTTTCAGATAAGGTTTTACGTACTTTAATATGTCACCTAAATACTCCAGGGCCTTCAGTACCATGGCAGATTTCTCAGGGAGCGTCTGAAGGCCACTAAAAGTCCTACCGACAGCCTGAGAAAACAAAAACATCAAAATGATTTCATTTTGTATGCACAAAGCAAAGCTAATACATAATTCCTTTTCACTGAAGGTGCACCATTAACTAACATAAAGATATACAGTACCTTAATGAATTGGACAAGAGCATTTTTAGGATCTTGCTTCAAAACTGGTTCTTCAACACGAGCCTTTGAGAGAATGCTTTCTACTTCTTTGAGTTTAAAAATCAGTCTTGTCATTTCAGTCAGCTGTTCCATATAGGCTTTCCCTGATTGTTACAAGAGAGCACAGCAGTAAAAACATCACACAGTTACGCTTTTCTACTTTAGTCACAAAATCATAAAGTGAAACATGATTTTAAAGCATCTAAAATATGGATTCTGCAACTGACAGTATTTTTCTTGACAAAGAATGCGTGCCTGAAGTAGTTATGTTTCTAGTACAGATACACAAGAACGAAGAATATTAAAGATGGATAACCGAGTCTTTCATTTTCCTAATGGTTTTCTTAGAAATCTACGAAATGTGCATAGAAGTAGTTGCTGCAAGATGTATTCTACAGATAATTAGAATTGCAGTGTTTTGTAGAAAAAATGAAGTATTGCTCTAAGACAGCAAAATATTCAATATAAAACAGGAAAAAATTACTTGCAATTGGACTTTTTTTTTTTTCTTTTAGGGGGTTCACAGCATGATTTCTAACTATTTACTTCAGATTTTCACATTTTTCAGAGCAGTTTCTCCATGGGGGAAAAATAGCTTGTCTCCTTGGGAGCAAGTTTTTGTTCTTTGCTTCCAAGGAAACAAGCTCTTTTATCTTTGTTTGTGATAAATTTGTCATATGCAGAGCAGGCAAGCCATCAATAAACAGCACAAACAGCGCAAAGAAACACAGTTTGCAATTAGGTAAAAGTCAAGGAATACAAACAAAAATACATTTTGTAATTAGCTGAAAATGTCTGCCAGTTTTGCAATATAGAATTGTTACTGCAAACATTAGGGAAATGTGAACACTTACCAACTGTTCGCTCAGCATCTGTCTTGGCCAGCGTACCACTGGGTTGATCTATGAACATTTGCAAAACGCATCGAAACCAAGAACGCACCGTCAAAGCTTCATAGGATGTGTATCCCATACTGGAAAAAGCTTCACACAGTGCACTGCATCGGTAGCAGAGGGAAAAAAGGGAAAGAGATTAATAAAAGTATTTGAAAAGGTGGCAGAGCGTCTCATTTGGCTCTCCACGTATAGAAATACACAATCAGAAATAAAGAAACAGAAAAGGAAAATTGACATTTCTTCTGTGTGCTCTGGGGATTTTGCTTACAATATCCCAATGCCTAAAAAGAGATAAAACAATAAACTCCGTAATGCCACAAATAGGAACATAAAAGCACGCAGACAAATGCATTCATGTTTCCTCTACATTAAACAAAACAAAGGGAGAAAAAAATTCACACAGTGTGGAATGTCTTATTCCAACAACAGATAATTTCACAGTACTATCTGAACTGCCAGCATTCAACACAGAACAGTTTTTATCTGAATCAGGTTAGAACTCCACACTGATGCTGCTTAAGCTACCCCAGCCTTCCACAGAAAGCTAGCTCAGGTACCACAAACCACTCTGAAGTCTGCTCAGTCCCAACTACACGTAAGGCGGAAAAGATCTCCTCTCGCAAACAAAGATAGGTTCTGTTAGATAAGAGAAGAAAACATAAAAAGGCAGCAAGGAGATGAGAAAGGAAACTGCTATACTTGATGTACACTTGAAAATGTATATATGTATACATTTATGTATGTATTCACACACACAGCAAACTTGCTGTATATACTTTCAATCATTCGCTCCTGCTCTTCCAGAGAAGAGACAGGATGGAATCAATGGCACCATCAACACTCGATGTGCAACCACACAACTCAGCTGTTCAGCATTGCCAAAGTTCTATTTGCCTTACCACCACGAGGAGCTGCTGTAGTGACTTTTTCCTAAGTACATCAGTCCTGTATAATTAACTCTGCAGAACCTCCTTGCTAACGTACAGCAGATCTGTTCTACACCCTGTTTGCAGTTTGCAATTCCTATCAGATGAGCTCCTCGTGTGCTTCAGGTCACTGAAATTTCTTGAAAATAGCTCACCATTTTTCTTCAAGAGATTCTTCCCCAGTCAGTCCTAGGTGCTTTGACTTTAATGAAAAATGCTTGTATTCTTTTCTTGATATATGTACATATAAATCTACTTATTTTCTACTGAATTTTTACTCAGGCTTGCAACAGAGAGTCCAGACGGACCTGTGGAAGCCAAACTGGATTCTGCTCCTCGCTGAACATCATTAATAAAATTTTTGGTTTCTTTGTTACTTTGTTAAAAGCAACGACAACTGTACATTTTGTCTGAAATCCCTGTTGAAATGCTATTGACAACAAGGAGACCAAATGCAAACAACAACCAAAAAATACAAGTTTGAAAATTAAATTCCATTGCCAAAACAAAAACCACCAGGATGCCTACGGACATCGTGCTCTTTGCAGTAATGTGTAAACAACAAAAAAATCCAACATAACCCTTACGTAATTTGGATGCACGCAGCTAGTCTCTGTGGACTCAGAGGATTACAAAAACACTCTCTATTGCAGACTCATCCTTATTTCTGTTTCTTCCTTGCAGGTGGGCCACTGAGGCATCTTCCTGAAGCTGGAGAGAAATATGTTCCCACTCCTTCAGAAAGGAAAGAACAGGAACTACCTGCTATGGGCATGATGAGTGGTTCTTTTAAATCAATGAGCTTATGCACATGCTTGAAGATAATTTAAATCTGTTCTAATACTACCATGTACTACACAACACTGATTGGGAGAGGAACTTTAAGCACTACTGCAGTAGGAATACCAAAGCTTGTGCACACGTTCCCAAGGGCACAGCTTGCCCATCAGAGCTTTTATTATCAACACTGAAGTAGCTGATAGGCAAAACAGAGCTTCCATCTGAAACAGACTAGGCTGAGCTTGCAGGGTATATAACAGCATCAGCAACAAAATAATCTTTTTACTTTTTAACTGAGAATGTTTGATGTGAAAATTATCACAGCACAGTAACCATGAAGTCTTAAGATTCCAGCACTTGAGACACTTTGATAACTTTTGCTCTACAACTGCCTAAGGTAAATAAGTACTTGAAGCATACCACAAAAAAAAAAAAGAAAAGCTGCCTTATTAGCATATAAGAAAATGACAGTATTTAGAGTACAATACATCTATTAAATTCTATCAAATAAAGTTGTTCTTTCACAAGGAAGTATGAGCTCCTAGTAGCTCTGCTGATGAAGCAGAGGAATGTACATGTTCTAGGCTCAAGATATTCTGATTTTTACCTTGCTGGGCAGTTTTGACAATTCTCCTTGACATTTGGCAATTGTAACCTTTGCTTATGGGCAAAAACATGTACCTTGGTGCAAGGGCTTTATGTCCCATGCTCCCAATGGGAGATTTCAAGAAAGGAGCAAGACAGACTCAGAAAGAAAAAATGAGAGTGAGAAAGACAGCATGAGAACAAATGAGGGAGAACCAAAAAGAGGGAGAACATACACACATGTAAGCGGAAGACATATCCATCACCACTGAACTATGAAACCATTATTATTTCCATTGGGTTTTCTTGAAATGGATCATATGAACATCACATTTTCACTTACTCCATGGCATAACCCACAAGAGGAGAGGCAAGAGCCTCTCATTCCTAAACTGGCATTTGGAAATAAAAGTTTGAACTTCTCTGGAGACCGAGACTCACCTTCGGTCTTCCCAGTTCTTGCACAAGTATTCTAACTGCTCAGCTAGTGAACACACATTAACTACCATCAGCGCTAACTGCATTTTTAGATCAAATTATGGCAGCAGGACCATAGGGGGAAATCAGCATTAGTCATATGTGCAGGTTCTCTGCTTGCTAATGTAAACACTTGGGAGCGAATGCTTAGGCCACAGTTCCAAATACAACTATTCTTATCCCAGCCAGGATGGCAATACATTTGTGAATGCATATAAAATGATATGTAGAGTGTTTAATGAATATTGCTAACATATACTTAAGTCTACATGAGGATAATAACATATACTTAAATATACATAAGAATACAAGGAAAAAGTTTTTCCATGATAAAGGTAGTGAAGCACTGGAACAGGTTGCCCAGAGAGGTGGTGGATGCTCCTACCTTGGAGACATTCCAAGTTGGGCTGGACGGGACTCTAAGCAAGCTGACATAGCAGAAGAGATCCCTGTTCATTGCAGGGCAGTTGGACTGGGTGACCTCTAAAGGTCCCGTCCAACTCAAATGATTCCATTCTATAAAGTAACTGCTTTTGCTGAAGTGTTTATTGGGAGAACTGATAATTAGCCCTAAGCATCTAAAAGGTACTGAAATTCCAGTTTAGGCATAGAAGTGTTTTCCTTATAAATAGGTAGTTGTACGTGCTCATCTCCTACTTTACTCAGCATGTGTTACATATTTGAAACCTTGCACTGACCCTACAGTGCTCATCCAAGAGAAACACAGCAAATCTAGAGGCATGATATGTTCCTAAATACACTATTTACCCCAAAAAACAAGTAACATTTCTCACTTTGAAGCAGAGTGAGACAAAGAAACAAAGACACGTTCACTCTCTCATCTCTCTCCTCTGCTTCCAAAGCCTAATTCAGTAACAGGGGAACACACCACGAAAACAAATACAACCCAAAACCCTCCATCTTAGGCTTACATGGGCCTTTTAAGGGAAGTAAAATTTCTCAGCTGTATAAAATTCTAACTGTATATAGTCCTGGGCAATCTGTTGTAGCTGACCCTACTTAAGAAGATAACGGGACAAGTTAGACTATTTGAGCTTTAGAGGTTCCTTCCAACACATGAGTAATTCTGTGAAAATTCATCATTGGTATGTAAAACATACGAATGTGATAAATTTTCTTATCCCATTATTTAATTTAAAGCATTCATTTAGCAGGTCTCAGAAACCAGAGCTCCACGAACATTAATATATGTTCAGAAAGCGTTTCAAGCTTGTGAAAAAGAAAGTTTTAATGCATGCACATTCTGACAATCATTTTCCTTATATTTTCAATACTATTCAATCCCTCCTCCTCAGCTTCCTGCAGAACTTCTTCGTTTAAAAGAAGTCAAGACATTTTAATATTAACTACACAGTGTCTTCAGACTTCTGTCTATTTCAATTTATTATAATAAGATTTAAGTTTTTCTGTTAAATGTAAATGGTATAAGAAGAATAAGAGCAGTACTTTTAACAAAAAATTTTAGAATTTACTAAGTTTCAAATTAAAGTGCAGCTGGATCAGGAGGCTAACACTTTGCCAAACTCATTCTTACCTATCATCTGGACAAATTTTGAGTATCCTAGACTATGAATATGCAAAAACAAACAAGAAATCCAACCAACACAACTAACACCTATTACGTGCCATTAAAGTCCAAGAAGATACAATACTTTCAAGAAATCTAGAACTTCAAAAGACGCTCAGAACCTCGGTCAACTTAATGAAACATTGCTCTTTGAAACAACATTTTCCCAAGTCTGAATAAGGAATGAGAAGGTACTGGAAGAACTTGAAAGAACAAGTAGTTGCAATTTTTCACCTGTTTTGAATTAGGTGACTCAGATATCTAGACACCAGGTGAGGCCACACCATATCATCCCATCCAAACAGCTGCATCATCGCTAGAACAGGTTGTGGCTGAAGATCTGATAGAGCTTTGCTGGGTATATCCAACGCCAACAGTGCAAAACCTGATTTAAAGAGAGAAAAACATAGTACCATGTTAATAGTTTATCAGTACATTCCTGTTCTACAAAAAATGAAACACAATAAAAACATTTAAAGTTAATTACAAATATTAATGTGCATTTCCAGAAGTACTAGAAATCTCAATTAGCACTGGGCAACTACTGGAACAGATAACATTTGTAGAGGAAAGGCAAAGTCACAGCCTGAAACAGTGACGGAGCACCTGGTGGGAAGGCAGGGTCAACCCAGGGGAACTCAGGTGCATGCAATGCACAGGAGTGACTGGAAGGTGTGGAGCCAGGATCCACCCCTTCCCAGACCTCATTTAAGGGTTGGCAGTGGAGGCAAGGGTATCTCTTGCTGGAGATCCTTGTCTATCTGAGTCCTTCCAAAGGTAAGCAGCTCTTTTCCCTCATTTCTATAGCTGCTGTATATGGGCTCAATCTCACTTGCTGTAGCCAAAGACTTTGTCATCTCACTATTACTATGGTACTTTCCATTCTATTATAGCATTTGTAGACATGGAAAAATGTAGCACCCTCTATAGGGAAAGTATAGCTTCACCACTATGTCCCTTGTATGTGTAAATACTAATGTAGTTCTTCTATAGGCTTTAGTTTTATTTACTTTTACATACTTCTTGTAGGGGAGAACTGTATTTAGAAAGGATGAATTAGTAGAAGCTGCAGATTTAGAAAGTGGAGTAGTACTACTTGGCCCTCAGCTTTTGTTAAGGAAATATAACCTTCTGCTGTTCCTTGCTAGATTTACTGTGGAATCTATAGCCAATACTGCCAGCATGAAAGTTATTATGGTACCATCTTTATGCTGCAAATAACAAACATGTTTAATGTAATCTGAAATGATGAGGAGTTATTATGTGATACGAAGTGAGTGACATCAAATAAGTTGGGAAAACTACTTTGGAGAGCACCAAAATAACAGGCTCACTGTTTCTCAAATTTTCTGATACTAGTTAAGTATCAATATAATATTAACTTACCAAGGTAATTATTTACAAAAGTGCATGCATTGAGAAGCTCATTTTGACTTTTACAAAAAAGGCTAGTTTTTAGGAACATCGACAATGAGGGTGTTGTAATTAATGGTGTAGGGATAGATTATCTTAAGCTATGAAGGACTTCGCATTTCCATATGTGCTTCAGAATGAAAAAGGAGGTCAGACTGAGTCACCACTCTGCTTTAGGTGCAGAAGCAATTTGTGCCAGCCTTCTCCCAGATTATCACATTGTTTCTGTGATATCAGCCATAATGTTGGTGAGAGAGAAAAGGGAGACACAAATGATAATGTGAGACTCAGGCTATTTGCCTGGCAGGGGGAGCAGGAGAGCTATGACAGCTGGTAGCTCGTCTGGGCTGCAACCTCTAAGGCAAGAAGCTCACAGTGAGGAAAGGGTTTGCCTTATCCTGAGTAGTACTGCCTGACACATATATATAAAGCAGGTCACAACTGCACTCCACTACTTCTAAGCAGAGTTTATAACAGGCTGCTCTTCTTGCTATTTCACTGCGTTAATATAAAATAAAAAGTAGGAAATGAATGAAAGTTATGACACTAACAACCTCTTCCTTTGATTTGTATTGCTGTTTTCTATAAATGTTTCAGCAGCATGAGACCACTACCACTGCATGCTGCCTCCTTCATTAAAGTCACCTACTAACTACTGCAGAGCTGCATCAAATGAAGGGTCTTTTTATGTTTCTATTACCAAATCAGTGCTTCTGAGCTTATTTTAATTCATATCATGATGGGGAGAAAAAAAACACGTTTTGCTAAAATCTCTATATTTTAGCTAAATGGATAGAAGAAAATTGTAACTGCAGTATACAATGCTAACTACTGACAGTAAAGATCAAAATGAGATTTCTTTTAATTCAATGACATGCTGATTCTCCTGTTGCACATAGAGTACACATACATATGGAATATTGTCTCCTCAGTGCAAGCAAAATGAAAAATTAAACTGAATTATGAAACAGTTTTATGACTGTGACATGACCATAAATGTTCAGCAAAAAACAAGTCATTTAATCAACCTTTTAAAAACTGTCTTCAGATGTAAAATATACAAAACAAAAACTGATTCAATCACATGCATAGTGAAAGGAATAGTCAACGCAAAGTTAAGATAAGCTTCTGCAAAAAGATATAAGTTCTAGATACAGTGAAATAAGTTATTCTCATTGTTATTGTATAGCATTTGCGATGGTGTTCATGGTCTGTGACTAGAAGAAAAAAAATGTCAGGCTTGTATGGCTTCAAAGTCCTTTGGAGTTCTCAGTCTGGTTGTATTCTATCAGCTAATTCGACACTACATTATTTGTTCTTGTCAAAATATTTAGCATAGAGTCTAATTTTTTGTAATTATGCACATTACTACATGGAAGCAGAAACATCCCAATGTCAAATCCTTGAAAGTTTGTGACCCAGAACATAGCGGAAAAAATCCTTGCCCTGAGGGTCAGCGCTAACCTGCAGCTGTATCAGCAAGCTGAGGGGAAGGTGGCATCTGTGACATTCTCTGGCTCTTCAGATAGGGAAAGAAATTTCTCCAGAGAGCGCTGGCGACAGCAAGGTGGTGCTCTTTAGCCACTAATGGGAGCTGAGCGTTTGAGTCTGCATTCCCTGGTTGAAGTCCCTGGCTTACACGTTTGTGCACACTCCTAGGGAGAAACAAAAACAATGTTTACATTCAATAAATGAAAAATTCAGATCTTTTAAAAATGCATTTACAACTACTTTAAACGGCAGAGACTGAGAACTGAAAAATCATTTGTGTAATTAAAACCCTTATGCGAAGGCATTATGCATACCAGTTATTTGATGGATGAACGATGGCGTATTAAGCACCATAAAGTTAATGTTAATTACTAATGTCAACCATTAATTATATGCTTTTTAATATGTCAGATCAAAATGAGGAATAGGCAGTTTTAAAATGAATATCTGCATTTTGCAACTGCTAGCATGACAGGAAAGTCTGCTTACTATCCAATGCCAGCTGCTTTTTAAAATTGTTGCCAGTAAGGATTTCGGGTAGTGTTGTGCACAGCAAATAATGGCAAATGATTTTGATCAATTGTAAGGCTTCCTTTGGAAACCTATTTCTCATTTGTAAAACCTCACTAGGTACAAGTTTTGATAAGGGAAAAGATTCATTTTACCCTGATGTGCTGCAGACAATTAGGTTTGACAGCAATGCCCACAGCTTTGTTAGTACAGTACGGACAAAAGTTACCACTACACATAACTCCCATCTCTTCCTGAGACAATGTGGCATGAATTCAATAACGCACTCAATTTTCTTTGATTCTTCTAGTACCATTCCTGCTACTTAATCTAATTTGGAAGTTGTGACTTTCTAGAGGTTTAATAGAGAAATGTCTGCAGGGAATCAATGTTCCCAGAGAAATGGGGGTTGGGGGGAAAGCATTAATAAATTTGTCTGGTAGAGCAGGATAGGAGGCATTATGGCACTGGGCTGATCAACTAAATAACATGCTTATTAAAAACAATCTGTAGGAATGCACTATCATTCCTGTTCCTATTTATCTTCTGGTCAACTCAATTGAGATTGTGCATTAAAGCACAGGCAGCATTATTACATTTGCTTTATTAAATTCCATAAACAGCACTGTAAAGTCAGAGTCAAGATATTTATAAGATAATGGCAAACAGCAGAGGCATCGAGACTTATCTTAACACTAACATTTGTAGACTATAATGCATTTTTTAAAATGCTGTTGTTGAAATCACAGGAGTTTCACAAAAAACAGTTCCCCTAGATATTCTTTCTGGGCTCACCCTAATTTGAAATAAACAAAAACAAAAAACTCCAGTCCCCATTGCCCTCCTGGGAATGTGGGAAAATTATAAAAGAATTATACAACTCACAGCACTCATTAGGACATCTGAATGGAATAATTTTAAATAAAGAGTAGGCTGGCTGCAAGGCCTTAACTTACTAGGGTTGATATTAGAGAAGCATCTCATTATACTAAATTAATATCCAAAAATTCTGCCTAACACATAGTTTAAAACATAAAACACACTGGATGTCAAAGGTAACGATACCTCATGCTGGCCTTTGGGCATCCATTAGTTTCAATAGGACAGACAGTGAGAAAATTAAGGATCAACTGCTTTTTGAATAGCTACATTTAACAGACGTGGAAGGGTATGTAACATTAGGAGGAATCAAGGGTGGTCTTGAGAAGACAGCATTAGTCCAAACACAGAACAGAAGCTGGGGATTCTAAGCCTATCATTTATTCCCTGTGTGGCTTCACATAATTCATACAGCCTTTCTTAGCCTCAGTTTCCCAGCTGTGATATTTGGATAGTAAGACAGCTTACCCTTTAAGGATGCTGTGAAAACAATCTATGCTTAGAAAGTGAGGATTATATCCAGCATGTCCATTGGTATTCCTATTTACAAGGTATATTCTCCAAGTCAACATGAATTGAAACAGAAGTGAGATTAGCATTAAAAAGTCAAGCAATACTTCTTTGGGAGTATCTCTTATTAAAAAAGGACAAAGTAAAGGGTGCAGAAATTGTGAGGTCCAGAGGACAGTTAATGAATAAGCAAGAGAAGGACTGGAACAGCAAGTTAAAAATATTTTTATCCATTAAACAAAGAAAGGTAAACAGTAAAAACACAAAGGAATTCTCCTTCCCTTTGTTAAGAAAGGAAAGTATGATTCTTCATAGTGCAGACAATCAAACCTCCAAGACAAAATTCTGTCTAACTTACACTCAGACTAAACTGTACAATTGCACAAAGACCTTTTCGTCTCCTCTAAACTGTCTCTCCAAAGAAGGGTGGCTTGCATCTCCTTTAGACATCTATGCAAAGTAGAAGGGTGTACAGACTTCCAAAGTAAGGTAATACATCTCTGTGTCAGTGGAAGGGCGACACATACAAATCAGTATTTATGTTTATTCATAGTAACCTACACAAATGCTTGCAATAACATAAATGCTTAGGATCGATGGAGCATCAATATGTGTTGTGGTTTGTGTGGCCAGCTGCTTCCACAATTAAGTAAATTTATTTAATTCCATAAAAATGCAGACAAATACAATTTTAGTTTTTATTCAGACTTCCACATTTTTCTGACACTAGACAATCATACCATAAAATATCACCCATGTTCTGAAAAATAAGTACATCTGGTTTTCCGTTACATTAAGACCTCTGGACCCACCAGTTGTCTCATTACAAAGGTAATAACTTGGTGTAATTTCTTACTTGTTTTAAATCCTGAATTTTCTATTTCTGTAAAAAGAAGTGGCTGTGTTATTTTGTTTTTTGTTTCATTTTTCTATCAGATCAAATAAACCCTGGGTTCATAAAATAAGGGAATGTCTGTGCTACACAATAGGGCTGTGCTGGATGTATAGATATAACAGCAGAGGATTATTTAAGTCTTATACCTGAATAAGGAATGGCAACCATTTATCTGGATATGAGTATTATAATCATAAACTCTGCCTTTGCACCTCAATCTTGGATTATTAAAACAGTGAAACCTTGGGTCAAACTGGAGAAGTAAGATGCACCAAGTGTTGAAGATGTTGAAGCCTGCCCATATAATGGAAACAAGTCAACTACTAGTCCATAACCTGCTATGGCTACACATTAGCTTCTAGACATTTAATTCAAACTGCAATGGCTCAGAACTGCACAATGTTGACAGAACTCCTCTCTCTTCCTGCCAAGTGCTACCAGGGACACATGCTGCCATTCTCAGAGGCTCCCAGACCACAGATACAGGTGCTGTTTTCTTCACAGATAGTACTCCTAGTTCCTCTACTCCCAGATCACACCAATCCAGTCATGGTATCCAGAAATCTCAGATGCACAGCCAAGAATAAACTCAGGCAAGTCCTTTCAGAAGACCTGAATAACCTTAAAATATTGAAACTAAGAAATAAATAAAAAAACCCAAACCAACAGAACCAACACCCTTAGATAAATCAAGGCAGACTGAGTAGAGATATGACTATTTCCAAAATCATAAATGGCTTTGATGTTTGGAATTTCAAGTTCCAGCATCAGTCCTTTCAAGGAGAAGTCAGCAGAAGCAAAATGAAACAAAGTATTATCACACTTAGATTTAAAAAATGGAAAATATGGCCCTCTTGTTCTCTGCAGATCAATGGACTGGAATAGGACTTCAACTTGGAGACCTTCCTTACAGAATCTGCCTCTTTTTGCCTCAAGATTACCAGTGCAGTTTTGTGTTCTGATATACTGGCAGCAAAAACATCATGCCTTATTTGAATGTTGCCATTAAGGAATTACAGTGAAAGATTTGGCTGGGGGAAGCTGAGGCTTCTTCAGCAATGGGAAAGCTTTGAAGATTTCAGTATAAAATTTCAGTATAAAGAATGGAAAAGATAGGGAGGTTAGTTAATGCTGGAATAAAAGTAGTATGGGTTTTGATATCAGTGAAGACAACAGAAGAGCCTTACATCCTCTCAACAGATCCCAGACACAGAAGGTATATCAGCTTCTTGGAAAGGTGCACAATAACAACAGAAGTATCAACTTAAGGTCACCCCAAAATCATAAACCAGGTTAACAAAGAAAATTATTTTTGTTTCTGCTGAAAAGATTAGTGACAAGCTGTACAATAAGGATGCTATTAAAACACAAAATAAAAGAGGCAACGTTGACACTCTTCCATTTCATAAGACTGCTTTTACTGCCCTTCCTTTCTCACTTATCAACATAAAGAAATTAAACAGCACTATTATAAGAGGGGAAAAAAAGGGCTTTCCTGTAGAAATCTATCCAGCCACATTTTCCGTGGGTGTATTAATTTTACTGCAGTGATACACTCAACATTTGCACTGTTACTTCAGGTGCACAACTGTGAGATCTCTGCTAGACAGCAGCTCGCTCAGCTTGAATGAACAAGCAGTATTTACTATGCAACATTCCAGAATTTAGTCCATAATTATTCACCTACTTTCACTTTCTTCAAATGCTGTAAAGCATCAGTGTTTCTTTAGTAACTTTATCGTTTCTTCTCCATTTCACCAGAGTGCTTCTCAGAGTGAATAAAACCATAAGCAAGTTTTCTGCAGAAGCCATACATGTTCCCATTAACTAGTCCTATCCTGAATTAAGACGAGAAAGATCCTTGCACACCTTCCATATATCTTTCAAAGTAATTTGGTATAGCTATTCATATAGTTGACTACCATGCCATTTAGTTACACAATAGTTACAGAAAATCACAACTACAGCACTTATTTAATTGATCCATATAGACACTAGATCCCATGTTGACAAACTCACTGTTCAACTTCTACTTAGTAATTTGCTCAAAAGCATTTATTTGTATCTGTGCTTCATATTCAGTGAAAATTGCGTATTTATGTACATTTCTGAAACCATGTTATAAAATGTAACAAAAAGTGTGAAATAACACATTTATAGACAGCATTAATTACTTTTGTATATAACTTCCTAATACACATTTGATAAAGAAAAGTTAGTTTAAACATGAACTAGCATCCAAAAAGGCAAGGACAAAATAGACACACCTGGGTTCAGACCTGCTTTCATGCAGTATCATGGAGTTCTATCAAGGGGCACCCTACATGCACACCAACACCCCCATCACTTTTTTTCTAAGTTTCCAGTAGAAACTAACTCAGGACAAAGTGTTAAGTTCTGGCAAAGTCACTGATCTGGACCACCTGAGGAGAAGGATTGGGGTTCTGATGTGGCATCACGAAGGGCCTTTCCACCAGAAGAACAGTGCAGCACTGCACCAGGTTACCTCAAGAGGCAGTCAACTCTCCATCACTGGAGACTTTGGAGACTTAGCTGGACAAAGCCATGGCAGATGTGACCTAACATGGGTGACGGTCTGTCTTTGAGCAGAAGGTTGGTCTAGGAGACCTGCATAGGTTCCAACCAACGCTTCTATGATACTTGTAACGCAACACGATAATGTTCAGTTTAGGTACAGACCAGCTTCTAACATACCAGACTGGAAATCATTAGCTACACTTCTCCAGTATATGGGAAAAAAGTGGAACCAAGCAAAGAAATTAATAACAGCTTGCAACTGAGAACCATGATATCAAACTCAGTTCATACAAAGTGATTAAAAAAAGACATGAAGACATCTTTCTTGTTGGTCAGCATCTATCTCCAAGTTTGAAGTACCAAACCACATAATTCTACTTCTACATGCAGATTCATGAAATGATTCTGGATTCAAAGAAGTGGTATGGTAGTTGCACAATTGCACACCTGGAAGAAAGTGCTCCAGCCTAACTGTGCTTAGATACTGGTGGGAATTCACAAATGTGAGATTCCTGAAACCCTTACTAAAGGCTTTCAGCTTTTTCCAGATCTCTAGGGACTGATGTCATTGCTTAACTAGTGCATAAAAAGGTGAACAATCTTCCTCTTGTAC
This sequence comes from Pavo muticus, assembly GCA_016647715.1. Taxonomy (NCBI): domain Eukaryota; kingdom Metazoa; phylum Chordata; class Aves; order Galliformes; family Phasianidae; genus Pavo; species Pavo muticus. The sequence continues at coordinate 247,764 of JACDJE010000467.1, read as the reverse complement.
ACAGTTTCGAATGCAAGTGGGTAGGGTTGCAGAGCTTTGCGCTGAACTCTTTGTTATTAGTGTTTATTAGGTGCACTGATATCATACTTACAAGAATTTCAAGTGCCAAAACATCAAGTTTATGATCTCAAAGTGTCTAAGCTGATTGCTAAACAGTGGAGGTCTGTGAAAACAGCCTTAATGTCTCTGGGCACACACACATTAGAAGATAAAGTACCGAGGGAACTTCAGTGGTTAAAATAGAGTCCCCTGCAGACTTCCAGATACTTCCACATTAGGCAGTTCCTGTGTAACATGCATTAAGGCAGGTGACTAAATTCTACGTAAGTCTAATTCAAACATCCAAATCCTCTTTAAAATCTGTTTCTAAGCTCTCTGGGACACAAGTTCTTTTTATATCTTTTTATACAGCACACAGTATATTGAGACTGGTATGACTGCAGTAGCAATGTGACAAAAGTAATCCCACCTCAAATTAGAATCTCTCAACTTAAGTTGTTTCCATAGCTGCAAAATATATACATAAAATTTCTATGAAGTTTCCTAATACTTGAGCAGCAGCACCTTCACTCTGATAATTGAAAATAACTAAGTAAATAAAAAGTACAGAATTTTAAACCATCTTTAGGGAAACATAAAGTAGGTTTCAAAAGGATAAGCAACATGACAAACTTAAGGCCAAACCCAAAACTTCCCATCAGTTAAAAAAAACATTTGAAGAAAAAAAAATTGTTCATAAAGAAAGTGTTGGCACCATGCACACCATAGTGACAGTATCCTCACCACCACAGAACTGCTATGCTGACTGTACAAACAGAACTGCAAAAACCATGATAAAATATAATCAAACATTAACGTGTCTCCATCAGCACAGTATTTATGAAATTGTTTCGGTGTTCTTCCTTCATTTTAATCTGCTTCAATAATTCAAAATAAACTGCATGTTTAAATGTTTACTGCAAAACAGATGTCAGAATAATATGCCTAGCGTGTGTGTGTGTGAGATGATCAGTGACTAGTGTGATGAGAGAGGGAAAATGGGAAGAAGGATGCTTTTCAAAACTGAACCATCCAGGACTCAAAGCCTTAATTCATCCATTTGTGCACAGCAGTGTGAAGCATAGAAAAAGTGAGCTCATATATGCTGGATGAGACAAGAGGAGGGACAGATAGATATAAGGGTTAAAAATCAGGGCACAAACAGATCTCGAATGCCTGAATCTTAATTCACAAACTGATCGCTTAGTAGTCAGAGCACTGTATTTTGACCTGGAAGTTCCCAAGGTGCCTAGAATTCATCTGCACACCCCTAAATGTCCACAAATGCCTTGAGCTGAGCATCTAACCCACAGTCTCCATCTACTGGAGCTCAGAAATCTGACGACCAACTCACGCCAACAAAAGCAAAGCACAGCAGTAGATGCCTTAATTTTAAAACCTGAACACACATTTTTTATATAACAACCAATGAGTTACAGCCTCAGGGAGCAAAGTATCACCTGTATCATTCCGATAAACTGGTTTTGAGATCCAGCACTTCTGTGACTGTGAATTTTACATTACGTCACTGGGGAAAAAAAGAAGAAACAAAAAACACTAAACCCTAGAATGAGAAGCAGAGCTCATTGTGCTCCAGCATTATGTCCTAACCACTAGGTAATCCTTTGGACTATCTGTTCAAGCATGCAGCTTCAGCACTGGGACTCCACAGTGGTTACTAGTGGAGTACAGAATGCTGCTCTTCTTGACACTTCTGGGCCCACACAACCAAAGACTGGATTCAATCTTTCAGTGGTTATTTTCTGTAGGTATTAAGCAAACCCCCATGCAGGAGGCAAAATTCAGGGGGGTGATTTTTTGGAAATACTTCTTCCCATATGCTTACAGAAGGAATGAAAGCGCTTAACTCTGGTTCCTGATTTCCACTCTGTAAGATACGTGCCTAACACTTAGACAGCAAACCAACTAATTTACAGGCAACTAATTTCTTCACCAGAGCTTCATTTTATGTCTTTAGATGCTATCAAAATATTCAAAGTGGTCTGATTTGAAATATATGCTGCACATGCCAAACAAGCTGCTGTTCAGCTGGATCTGCTACTCTAGGCCATCAGAGCCCTACACATTGCCGGAGAGCCTCTGACAACTTGAGAGCAGCAGTCTTCCGAGTTCCAGCCTCCTCTTCCTCACCAGAATAGAGCTGTCAGGCACAAAGATGGCCTAGTGCTTAGGAGTAAAAGATGAACAAATGCCTGCATCACCATACCACTATCAGACTGACAGTTTTCAGAGAATAACTTGAATAATTCATCTATACATGCATATAAAACAAAAATACCAGGGCACATAGCTGTTAAGAGTTGTACATAGACACTGGGGCATTATTTCAACTAGGACAGCTTCTCTGGCTTTGCAAATCAATGGTATAAGACAGTTTATCCACTGAATAATCCTGGTCAAAGAGTTCTGGTTTTTAACACAAATATTAGGAAAACATTGTTTCTAAACACCCTAAAATACATTTTGCATTATGTTCCTTTAATTGAAAAATATCTATTGATAAAAGGCCACAGAACCTTTCAATACAGTCAGTGCCTGAGCAGAAGCAGATTGCATACTTTCTTCCAGAGCATACAGTAGGCTTAAACAGAGCCATTTTAATTTTTCATTGACAATATAAATCTTCAAATCTCAGTGGAAGAAACTACTATATTCCTATTGTTAGTTGCTCATGGACAGAACAGACTCAATAGTTAAGAAGCTTCAAATGTGACAATTTATATAAGCAATGTAATTAACATATATAAAAAATCCAGATGATCATCCCCAGTCAAACAATGAAAGGCAGCCCACTGGCATTCAAATCACATGCATCAATTTAGCTTCATGTCACCTTTCTAAGGGAAATAATACCATCTGAAAATATCCTAAGCTAAATGACTCTTCTTAATTACAAAACATAGGAAATGTCATGAAATATAAATATTTTCAAATAACTTTAAGTACAGTTAACTATTTTAGACAACTACTTTTTCCCTTAAAGTCATTCAAAGACTAGAGCCAAGTTTCATTTCTCAGACATTACTTGGGATATTCACCAAACTTATGAAAGAGTGGGGAAAATATGACAGATCCTCTTAGATTTGTAATGCAAGTACAACAGCAACAATGTTTTCTCATCATACTTGACCATGCATAAGTAAATATGATACAAATTGTCAGTAATAAATGTCCTGGTTTCAGCTGGGACAGAGGTGGGTTGGTTTTGTTTTGTTTTTTTCCCTCCACGGTGTTTGCATGCTATGCTTTCATTTTGGGTTTAGCCTTCTAGAATTTATAAGGGGCACATAGGGGTGACAAGGGAAACCTCAATATCCAGGTGTAGCTCACACATTCTTTTTTTTTTTTTTTTTTTAATAAATTGGAAGACCAAAAACTGAGCAAGGCCCAAATCAGTACAGGCCTGAACATTCCCACCCCTTACTGGAGAAAACAAAAATTCCCAGTATGCCACCACTAGATTTGGCAAAGACAAGAAGTTTAAAAGAAAAAAAATGTCAATTTCAAGACACAAAGAATTGTATGAAGAAATGTGGAAATCCTTCATGTAGGGCAGTGGGCAGACAGCAAACGCTGAAAAATTTAACTCTAAAAGAATAAATAAATAAATAAACAGAAATGAAATGACCTCCAAGCACAGTCATCTCTCCTCTCTTCTATTACAGTACTTCTTCGATCACATTCTTCCTTCCTCGACCTTTCCCCCGTGCACTATATGGTGGAAGAAAGACATGGAGAATGCGACAGCCTGTCCTGTCCTTCTGACTCTCCCAGACAACTGTGGATGCAGTGAGACTTGCAATGATCCAGACCATACAGATGCCATAATCGTGACATGCAGGTAAAGCTGTCATGGAAAATTTTTACAAGCGTTCATATCTGCTGCTGCTTGATGCAGGTCTTAACAAATATATAGACAAATGGGCCAGCAGTCTACTTGAAACATCTCTTATTAAATCACAAGATAGAGCAAGTATCTGGAAAAGAAATAGCACAAAAAATCATGGAAAGAGAAAAAGAAAATCAATCTTCCCTATAGGCTGGATTCTGTAAATCCAGCAAGTGCCACCAAAGACATGATTCTATAATATGCATTACTGTAGTTAGGGCAACAGGTCCTGATAATTTTTCAAGCATGACTTTCTAGAGGAAAGCTGTTCATTAATAGGCCTGTATTCATCACAAACACAAAATCTCAATACATCTTACTTTGTTTTTATAATTTACCGGCACATATGTAATACTGTTTAAATTGAGATGCAGAACACTAGAAAACTTTTTTTTTTTTTATTACTCACAAATGTTTGCTTTCTAAAAGAAATCCATAGTAGATTCCCAAAGCATTCACTATTTTATCACTGATCAAGCAGTGTAACAGTCACTTTAGTTAAACAATGAATATTTTTAGGACATGGTTAGGCTTGATGAGTATTCTATATCTAAGTTCAGGTGGAGAAATGTCCCTTGCAACATCTGCACGATCATACTAATACGTAGGTCACTCTAAAAACAATGCCTCCTATGTATTTCATGGAAAATACAACAGATATAAAAAGCACAGTAACATTATTTGATTGAACAAATTCTCAGCTACAAAACTATTTTTTAACAGTCACCAACATTTGCTATTCATTTTCACCAGCAATGAGCAAGGGCCTGCATGCCACATGCAAGCCATCATGGACCAGTTAAAGGTCAACCAGGGGATCAGGCCCAGTCAGCATGGGTTTACAAATGGTAGATCCTGTTTGACAAACCCAATTTCATTCTGTGACAAGGTGACCCGCTTAGTGGATGAAGGTAAGGCTGTCGATGTGGTCTACCTGGACTTCAGTAAAGCCTTTGACACTGTCCCCCACAACATCCTCGTGGAGAAGCTGGCTGCTCACGGTTTGGATGGGCATACGCTCTGCTGGGTGAAACACTGGCTGGATGGCCAGGCCTAAAGAGTTGTGGTCAATGGAGTTAAATCCAGTTGGCAGCCAGTCACAAGCAGTGTCCCCCAGGGCTCGGTACTGGGGCCACTTCTATTTAACATCTTCATTAACGATCTTGATGAGGGGATTGAGTGCACCCTCAGTAAGTTTGCAGACAACGGCAAGTTGGGAGGAAGAGCAGAGAAAGGCACTACAGAGGGACCTGGATAGACTGGAGCAATGGGCCAAGGTTAACTGCATGAGTTTCAATAGGGCCAAGTGTCAGGTCCTGCATTTTGGTCACAACAACCCCAGGTAACTCTACAGGCTTGGGGAAGAGTAGCTGGAAAGCTGCCTGATGGAAAGGGACCTTGGTGTACTGATGGACAGTCGGCTGAATATAAGCCAGCAGCGTGCGCAGGTGGCCAAGAAGGCCAATGGCAGCCTGGCTTGTATCAGGAATAGTGTGGTGAGCAGGACTAGGGAAGTAATCCTGCCCCTGTACTCAGCATTGGCCTCACCTTGAGTACTGTGTTCAGTTTTGGGCACCTCAATAGAGAAAGGACATTGACATGCTGGAGCAGGTCCAAAGAAGGGCAACAAGGCTTGTGAAGGGCTTGGAGAATATGCCCTACAACAAGTGACTGAAGGAAATGGGACTGTTTAGTTTGGGGGAAAAGGAGGCTGAGGGGAGACCTTATTGCTCTCTTACAATATCTGAAAGGTGACTACAGCGAGAGCGAGGTTGGTCTCTTCTCACTGGTGACAGGATGAGGGGAAATGGCCTTAAGTTGCACTAGGGTAAGTTCAGGTTGGATATCAGGAAAAACTTCTTTACTGAAAGGGTTGTTAAGGACTGGAATAGGCTCCCCAGGGAGGTGGTTGAGTCACCATCCCTGGATGTGTTTAAAAACCGTTTGGATGTGCTGCTCAGGGACATGATTTAGCAGAGGGTTGTTAGATTTAGGGTAGTATGGTTAGGTTGTGGTTAGACTTGATGATTCTGGAGGTCTTTTCCAACCTGAGCAATTCTACGATTCTATGATTCTCATAAAACTCGACAGCAGCAGAGGTGACCCACTGTTTCACAGCTCCTATGACAGTATTGTTGCGAGGAAGATGTTGCCCAAGCCCTTCATTGGCCCAAACAGATGGAAATGGAAAGATACCAAACCTGGACTATACAGTGGGTGCGGTAGGACAGTCCAGCCAAGACTGACAGTGTGCTCCACAGTCTAGAAACTGGTATGGGGTCTGGCATTATTGTATTGCTGACGAAAGGTTGTCATCTTCTCTGGCCTGAATCTGCAAGTTTGAGCCTTCAGCTTAGCCAGTGTTCTAATTTAGCGGTCAGAGCTGATGGTCTGTCTGAATTCCAGAAAGTCCAGAAGGATTACTGCTTTTCTATCCCAACAGACAGTGCACATCACTTTACCTGCTGGAGGCCATCTGGGACTTTTTCTCCAGTGGAGAAATTCCATGGAGTGGTAACATGTGAAGTCATTTTGTCTCCTGCTTGTAGCGATGACACCATGTCTCATCATTGGTAATGATACAATCCAGGAAACTGTCACCTTCAGGCTTGTATTGGTTCAATAGGTCCTGACGAACTTGTATATGGTGTTCTTTGTGTTCTTGTGTGAACATTTGTTTGCACTAGGTGGGCCACACTTTGTGACATTCCAACATTGCCACCATCATTTCCAATGCATTGAAGCTGATACTCAGCTCCATACACAGGTGTCTGGTGTCAATCTGCCCGCTCATGCAGATGAGTTAGCTAAGAGTCTTCATTCTGTGGTGCGACAACTGTGCAACTCCATCCAGAATGTGGCTTGTCCACCTTGCTGTGCTCACATCCACCGTCAGGACTCAACCCAGTATTTTAAGTATTTCAGTGTTCTTCTTGTCCTAGGAACCCAGTATGCTGCTTATTTATAAAACAACTTATCAGAAAGAAATTCCTCAAGAACAACAGAAAGTCAACAAAATGTGTCTACAGCTACATAATGGCCCACTCCATGACAAACAAATTTTCTGAGTATTTACAAGCTATCCTCTGTCATTACTGTCTCTTACTGTCTTCTGTTCAGAAAAAAAATTCCATGAGTTATGAAAACTATACGCAGTAGAATCGGAATGCCTGTCAACTGGTCCTGAAAGACTAGTGCTGAAACTCTATTCAAGGCACTACCATTTCCAAGAAGTATCATCCTGCCTTCAAGCTCTTCCCTGGGATTCTGAGATGAGAAAAACTCCAGCTGACTACTATAGTGGCAAAAGAGATTCATGTTTTCCCCAAGATATTGTTTACACACTTTAAAAAGGTAATTTTTTTTGTATTTTTGCTATGTGAAAAATAAAAAAACAGCTTAACAGCTCGACCTTAATCAGACTCCCTTAGCATTCAGAGCCCAGTAGTTTAATGGACTTCCCACACCAGGGGTCAGACAGCCACATTATGTATTAAAATGGAAATCTGTTTGAGCTCATGGTGTTTCATTCAAATGAATGAAGAACACACATATCAGTTTGGAAAAGCTTACAATCTGAAATATGTGATGGTAAATTTACAGCCAAAGATAACTAAAATTTTTCTTAGGCAAACTATGAAAATCAAAGCTTAGTAAATGGCTTGAAACCTCAAATACTGAAAACCAACAAATAAGTAATACTATTACTCATAGTTACTTATTTGGAACATAAATCTCCAACAATATACCTGCCTTAACATTGCAAATGCATCACTTGGTTATTATCACACCATTCTTATTTTTCCGGTAGGATGCCTAAGAAAAAACTTGGAGATTTTTGTTTCTATTAACTTAAAAGAACACTGACAGAGGAACTCTAGTTCCAATGTAAAAGTCCATGTATTCAGTTTTTAAATGAAACTCTCCCGCTCCTGAAGTTGCCTTTGCAGAAAATCAAAAACCGTATGCGTATGGACACTGTCTAGCAGCTTGCTGGGAGTCATATACTGTAAACAGTTTAGGAAAAAAAATAAATAAATCTTTCTCTGTATGGCAGAAAGTAGGAAGGCAGGCAAACTTGCGCTCAAAACAATGAAGTTAACTTATTTCCAAATTCTGAAAAAAAATATTGTACTTTGTCCCTGAAAAATCAATTTTGTTTCTTTTTTATGGAGTATCTCTAGCATTAAAGGATGCTGTTCACCTAATGTATCTTTTTAGTGAAGGAGATTACTTTGGGTACAAAATATCCCCTACTAACATTGTTCCTAGCATTCGGTAACAGACAGTAGAACTAATTTTCTGTCATTCAGGAAGAACTGTGGGCTTGCTAAACTTTTATCATCATCCCCTCTGAACACAGTAAAAATCACTGCTAGGACTGATGGTTTATTAGATCAAAGCTACCATCAACAATGTCAATTCTGCCTGGTCACGTTAACAGGAAAATGTTTTATGAGTTCTACCACTGGGCATCCATTTAACTTCCAGCACCAGCTATGCTGTAAAACCGCGCACATAATTTATTTGGTGACCTGCGTGTGTGGGAAGCATTATCTATGCGACACTTCTCACAGTCTGACAAAATGCTTTGATTTGTACCGTTCAGATGCTTGAACAAAGAGTTTAAGCAATCACCAACAACAGCTTTTATCTCCAGATGTGCTAAAAGTGTAATACTATGTATACATGAGAGTAACCCATTGCTTTAAAGAGGAGATTTGATAAAACAGAAGTGATTGGATAAATATTACATTTTTAACTTGTAAGTACCTTCTCCATTAAGTTTAAATATTGAGTAAAGTTCATATGTTTATCTTCACACCACTTTTAGCAATTTCCCCATAAAATATTTCCAATGCATCCATGGTATCCATGGGAACCTCTTTGCTTGCATATAGCTTAAAACACACATCCATTCCAATTAGGTGAAGAAAACAGAAAACAGCATTCATATTTCCTCAAGCTACTGCTGCCTTTTCTTTTAGCTAGGATTCAGCCATCTTTGAAACAGTTCCCGATTCAAGTTTGCCACACGCAGTCAATGATGGATAGGTATGCCACCAAAGTCTGTTCCCTGTGTCACAGAAGAACCCATTTAATTACTCCTAGTAATACATACAGTATACAAACACAGGTAACTAATCAATTCCTGCATAATTCCAGCAATACAGATTCAACTACTTACTGTCTTTCTTTCGGTGCAAAGGTATTGTTACTACTCTGCAAGACTTCCAGTGCTTAGGCTACTCCTTCTCTATATAATAAAGAGCATTTTATGTATAATCATCTGACACATGCTGCATTATCTTCCAAAAGAGACTCACCTCAGAGAGGAAATAAGCTCAATAAAATATTATTAATAACTACTATTTCATTGTTTTTCATATGAAAACAGAAAGGGTGTTGTTTAAGAGCTTGCAGCGCAGAATTTGTATTTGATTCTAATTTTTAAAAACATTCTGCTTCTATGGGCCTGCTTGGTATTATTTTAAAATTCCTTATTAATCTACTTGATTTCCTTTTTGAGAAAGCAGCTCAACAAGGTATTTACTGATGCTTTTACATAACAAACACTGCAGGGAAAAGCCAGCATGATTCCAGGGACACCTACCTGCTCTCACCACTCTTTAATTCTGTTCAGTATGTCATGCCCTTACTACATGGCATTAGGTGCCACAGAGATATGGCATTTTGCTAATAATGGCTGTACTTAAAAATAATTGTTTAAAGTTTCCTATGCAGCTGCTAAGAGAATTCAGAGACCCTGCAAGACACACGAGTTAAATGTTTAAGCTGTTTTCCTATCTCATTCTTCAAAACCTTAAACTACAAAATCCCTAGAGTGAAAAGTCAGAGAAAGGCTACCATCCCCTCTAGGGTTAAAAGATGCTTTTGTAAGATTTTAGGTCAGATTAACCTTTTGCTCAGAATAGGGCTGGTTATTGGTTTTATTTTTTACTGTCTTTAACACAGGTAAAAAAAATCAATATGAAGCGAGACAAAGGGCTCTGGAGGCCCTGGCTACACCAGCTTTTGGTTTGGCTCATGCACAATCTTACAACATGCTGAGGCTGGGAAGGATTAGCCTGCTCGTGTTGAGTAAACCGATGATACTCAATAAACAGTTTCTGTTGTAAACCCCTTAGGACGTGCAAAGCCACACTAGTTGGCATTAGACCAGATAAGCTGCCGAACCAGCTGTAATCTCATTTAGACCTGAGCTGATCCTCCTGTCCTTTCATTCCACAGGATCAAAGCAAACCACTGAGGAGGCAGCTGTATTATAGCAGCAGTGCTTGCTGGATGCGGCAAACATTTCATAAATTCCTCTCCTTGAAGCAAGCCTGCACATAATCTACCCAGAGCCAGTTCAATCAATGGATTTCTGAATTCATTAGTCTTATTATTACAGGATAACTGTTTTCTCCATATAGTGTGGTAGATGTCGCAAGCCAACTTTGCAAAACAGCTCTTATTGCTGACCATTTCTTTCTGGTAACGTGCCTTTACATTTTTCTTGTGCCACATGAAAATGATTTAAGTCACTTCTATGCAGTATTTTTTTTTTTTTTAAAGACTGGAAATAAAACCAATTCACATATATTCAAGTAGGAAGCACTGATATATACTAAATTCGTCCAAGCATAATTACATGCTACCTGCTCGTATGCTTCCATGCATCAGTAATAATGACCAATGTTTTCTGAGCTTAATGACAGCAGATGATAATAGTGAAAGCAGAGATTATATCATTGTAGTAACGTAACAAATACAGACTGAAATTACAGATGTGAAAGGAGTCATTGTAAGAAAAAGATTTCTATTTGCCTATTACTCTTTGTGTTCTTTGAAATTAGGAAGAAGAAATATTTTCATTGTTGAAGAAATGAGCAGCACAATTCAAACAAAAACACAAAAGCAACAGGTCTTTTCAAACTGAACAAAAAATGAAATCCAAGACATTGGATCAAATAAGACTTGAGTGTGAAACATTCAATTTCTGTCTGCACACTGTCTGGAGTTTCCACTGCATGATTCTAGCTGAAAAAAAAAAATTAGGGTGTAACTTTAAAAGCTTTAGAAGAATATGTAGTATAATTCAGAAAATGTGTCAGCCATTCCATTTCCTAACAGTGAAGTGTGCAATACAACACACACGCACACAAGATAAAGTAAAATTAGATTTGTAGCTTACATCAGAATAGCCAAATACTATAAAAAACATTTTTTCAGTCCTTCTTTAAGTTAGTAATTATGTTATTGTTAACATAAATATCAAAATTTTCTGCTGCGGTTGCATTGGCAAGAAAAGGATCTAAGAATATTGCTGTACCAAAGTGTGTCCTGTATTACACACATTACTCACATTAACAATTTGTGGATCACTGCTTGTAGAAAGAACAGTAGCCAAAGAACTAACTAAAACAGGGAAGGCCAGGTAACCCTGAAAGATAAGGTAAAAAACAGTGGTGTTTGTGACTTACTGCTACTTGCAGCCAGTATAAATATAAAATACAACCATGGACATGAATACAACAGACAGGATCCCTCAGAGAGAACTGCTGCAAGTAACAGAGCACAAGATCTGTATCAGTTCACACACACGTCCTAACCTACACTGCGTACATCTGTTGGATCTCTGTAGCTGTCCATTAATGTTTCTAATCAGGGTAATAAAAAGCTTCAATAAACAACTTATTTTATCGTACTGTAATACAAGCAAATGCTTTGCAGCAGATTACACAACGTAGGTGCTTATTATGAAACTTTAAGCACTAAAGCACAGATGTTCTAGAGCATGTTACAGGCAGCTGGCAAAGCTAAAAGTATTGCACCTATCATATACAGATGTGTTAAAAAACAAAACAAACAATCCACTGCACCTCTTCCACAATCACATAGAAACCATCTGATGTGTTAGTTAATGATTCCCCTCTCTCCACTTCATTCTTCAACCATAAAGGGGTCCCATTTAACATAATCACTTAATAACAGCAAAGTGATGGGTATCAGAACCCTAATTCTTCTAATATTTGCAAAATCCAGCTCTTTGTAGTAATAATAACACCATGATAGCAAACTGTAAAACTGTGTAATTATACTTTAATTGTATTGTGAGGCATGCATTAATCATAAAGTTTAAGTACCAAGGATGGAATTATAATAATTCTGTAAAACAAATTTAAGCTAGCTAAGTAGGTCAGAACCACTAGCATGCAACAGGAGGCCTCTGGGAATTTATCAGTTAATGGCTATTTATGTGCAAATGAGTGCCCTCCAACCCTCCCAAATCCTGTGTAGCTGAAGGGTATTTCTGTTAACCAGGAGCATGCTTAACTGCTGAGGCATAAATTAAACCATTTATTTGAATGATTTTAATTCTTCTCTCCCCCCACCCACTCTTACTACTCCCTCCACCCTCACTAGCAGCACAATTTACAGTATTAATTTACATCGAGATCGGATTGCTGAAGAGTTTTCAGAAATTAGCCTGTTTCAAGGAAGAAAAAAAGAAGAATAGAAAAACTTTCAGTAAGACAATAGCAATGCAATAGTTCATCTGCAAGTCTTCCAAAGGGTAGGCTGAGTTATTAGAAATTCCAGAGTATCATGGCAATACAGTGGAAATTCTTTCATAATGAACTCTAATGAAACTGTTTAACATCCTCACATTCTAAACCTGGAGAAGACAATTAAGGTCAAGGAGAATGTCATTTTCTGTCATAATGCTCATACTGTACACGTATGAAAAGTATTCTTTAGAGAAAGAAAACAGCAAAAGTTTATTGGCTGTAAGAAAAAAAACTTCAATTCTTGAGTTTGCCTCAGAAAAAACACCTGTAGTCATCAGGTCTCAGAAAAAAATAGATGCCTTTACAAAATACTCAGAAACAAAATGTATGGGATTTTTATCATGATGTGAAACATGCAAGATTTACAGACAATATAAATGATTTCTGAGCATCTATAATTTTAATAGTAACTCAGAGCAGCAATGTAATGCAACCTCAAGATTCACTCATATGCTTATTATATATAAAACAAGTTTTCTATTGGTTTGTTTTTTTTTTCTCCCTAAGCACAAACAGACCTTTTCTTGCAAAAAGAAGAGTCTAGAGTCCCACAATAATAAAACAGTAAAAGTTTGATTATCCTAACACCAATTAACCATAGCCCCCATTACTCTAAACAGGGTCGTGCCTCCCCAGGGTCTAATAATTACATTGTAAAGTCCCCTGATTGCCAGCATTCACTCTGTGATATCTGGATAATCATGACTGTGCTATAGTTAATTATTACGTAAGAAAAAAGATAATTACAGTATTTTACTTGCTGATGTCATCTTTGCACTTGATACAAAATTTGACGTAAATAGAACACACCAACCATGGACACACACACAACACTTTCTCCCCCAAAAATACACTTGTAGAACCCCCCTGAATATACAGGTGTGGCATGAATCTGAAAATTTCCCCAGGAGCAAATCTTTCACAGCTTTAAAATACTTTAAGCAGACACCTGGAATGCTTACTCAAGTATTTTCAAATGCACACCACCAATAGCTAATCAATATATTCCCATCCAAGAAAACAAAGAACATCAATGAAAATATTTGCTTCTCTTCTCCATGCTGACTTGATGTAAGCAAAACGGGAACACAAAAAGCAGTAGAAGAAAATCTCATTGCCTTGGCAAGTCCACATCAGTTGCCTGTTCCTCCCTTCTTCTGCCCCTCAGAAAAAGATGCCACACATTCAGGGCTGCAGCACACACTCCTGCTGAGCGTGTAATGGCTGCCATGGCTGCCTGCGTAGGCCTCACATTGCCATATAGAACCCAAGATGTTTTTGCTCGTTAGTATCAATTTGCAAGACCACACATCAAAACAGAGCCTTCCTACCATTCTTCTAATAAATGAAAAAAACCTGTTTGACAAAAAAGTTCACTTGTGTGTTTTCTTTCAGAAAGAATGAGCACAGCTGTATTCTGAGCCAGTGACAGCCCCTTGTTACCTCTCCATTCCCTACAGTGAGGAGATGCAGCCTTGATTATGTCTGTACCTTCCGGCCATTGGCAGGGGCTCAGTATTGCCCTAAGGCTTTAATTAACCCCGATTAGAGATAAATAGGGCCTTCTGGTTGTGAAAGAGGAGAGAACTGACAGCACCTCCAGCTTATCCAAGAATGAAACAAGCCACTGACCATTTCTGCCTTCCTCTACTTGGTCCGCCCAAGAACAGTGTTAGAGGGCCACAAGAACATGAGAAAATGCACAAGGTACTCATTACACAGTATGCTCCATCCTTTCCATTTTGTTTTTAGGGAAGACAGATGAGCTCAGGCTCATTTCATGATATGCACATTTTCACTGTTTAGTACCACTGGAAGACAAACTGGAGCGTTTAGGCTTCAGCAATTAATGACACTTGGACTTGCTCCAAGCCAAATAAAACGTGGCAATGCATACATTCATGTCCTGGATCAATTAGCTTTCCTTTGAAAATGCTTTTTAGACTTTTTCTAAGTATTTTTTTCCAGGCAGATTCCCATACTTGACCACAAAACCACTGAAAACCCAGCACAACTAGGAGCCACTCCTGTGCAGGCAGCGCAGGCCACCCTCAATCACCCCCTGCTGACCTTCCAAACACCAATATAGCAGAGAAGAGTAAAGACATTCACCTTTTCTCCTCTTTTAACAGACATTAAAGAAAGCACAAACATGATTAAACGCAATTAAAGAATGCACGGATCAAAATGAATCACAGATTTCTTTTTTTTTTTTTTTTTTATGGCATTACAGTTTCTGCTATAGTTTCTCTCGTATCTACTACTTTCTAATTTCACTGGGGTTTTGTTCTGCAAGCAAAAGCATAGATTACTGTGTAGGAAAGCAGCCTTACTAATCCAGCACCAGCAGACATTCCTTTCTTTCAAATCACAGAAAGAAGTGAAAGACTGGGGAGTATCTCAAATTATTTAAGGAGTCCATCTCAGCACTCTGAACAGCTTACAAAGACTACTCCATGAAATGTTTGTCTAAGGTAGTCCCTAAAAAGAGAAAAAAATTACATGTGATTTCAACTTTTTGCAGTCTGACAGAGCGCCAACTCTTGCAACCTACTCTAAATAGCCAAGCTAGCCTACTTCTGCCACATATTAAGACAATTCCTTCTTCACTAGAAGGGAGAACAAGACTATGTTTTCTTTCCAACAGCCTTTTTCATGCAAGCTAACTTCTAGCATGTCTCCCTTCAATCTTTCTCAATTCCCTCAAACTTCTGTGAACATCCAATTCTCCTCATTTACTTCCGTGAATCTCCCCAATCTTCAATTTATTCATAAATGTTCTGCAAAATGATATATCCAGAACTGTATACTGAACTATAACTGAAGATGAAGCAAGCAGCTCCTATCTCTCACATGCAAAAGTTTTTATTAAAATTAAGTATCATGGTGGAGTGTGTTATTTTTTTCCTAAGCAGTCACATCAAGCCCTGCTACCTAACATAACAGGCTGTGTGCATGAAGAGGCAGTTGTCACAAAAGCTAATCAATAGGCAGATTCCAATCAAATTTCAAATAATTACTTTCTTACAGCCAATACGTTCTTACAATTTCACATAAGTATTCAAGTAAACAGAGATCAGCATAAGAATTGTGCCCTGCTCACCCTCCTTTTCAAAATAATAGGAAATCCACTTGAATAACCATTCTCAAACAATTTTGGGCTTCTTCCATACATCAGGCAAAAACTGTACTAGTACAGGATCAAAATACCTTACTTTGCAGCTGTTTGTGCTGAGTGGGCAGCAAAACCTACAAGAAACAGAAGGATGGTGAAAGGGGCAACAGATACGTTGCCCATCTCAGTTTAACCAACCACAGACATGGGTATCGCCTTTGTTCTTGTCACTTTCTGATGCTTTTTGAGAGCACGGCTGCCAGAAAACCAGCACAGCTTCACCAAGGGCAGGTCCTGCCTGACTAACCTACTGGCCTTCTGTGATTGTGTAACTACATCAGTGGTCAAGGTAAGAAAGAGCTCCCGATGTCACCTATCTGGATTTCAGTAAGGCCTTTAACATGGTCCCCACAACACCCTTCTCTGTAAATTGGAAAGTTATGGATTTAATGAGTGGACTGTTCAATGGACAAAGAACTGTTTGCAACATATACCCAGAGAGTGGTGGTCAACGGCTCAATGTCTGGATGAACAGTGACAAGTAGTGTCCTTCAGGGCATCAATACTGGCACTGATGTTCTTTAATATCTTCATTAATGACATCAATAGTAGGATCAAGTACAGCCTCAGCAAGTTTTCAGATGACGTCAAACTGTGTGGTGCACATGGGGGACGGGATGCCGAGACACAGACAGGCTCAAACAGTGAGCCCAGGAGCACCTCATGAGGTTCAATAAAGCCAAGTGCAAGGTCTTGCACTGAGGTTGCAGCAACCCCCACTATTGATACAAGCTGAGAGGTGAAAGAATTGAACATAGACCTTCTGAAAATGACTTCAAGGATACTGGTGGATGATAAGCTTACCTTAAAGGTCATCTAGTCCAACTCCCCCACAGTGAACTTCTTTTGATGCAGCCCAGGATACAGTTGGCTTTCTGGGCCAAGAGGCCACATTGCTGGCTCATGTCCTGCTTACCATCCATTAGTACCCTCAAGACCTTTTCAGCAGGGCTTACAGTAAAACTGTGCACACAAGGCTGCTGTTTTTCTTTCTCTTCCTTTTTTGTTACGAATACCCAGAAACAAGCAAACTGGAAGCTGTTTATATGTCCATTGAGAAATTTCAGTATGAGCGCATCATCCCAGGGGAAGAAGAATCAAATGATATATACTCAGGCAGAGTAAAAAAAAAAAAAAAAAACAGAAAATAACATATTTAGATTCATGAGAGAGTCAACTTGTTTTGCCACTAAGACAGTCCCATAGTTACTATGAAGAGAGTAGGATATTGCTAGGTTAAAGATGGCAGTAAGAAAATCCAAAACAAACTTAAAGGAAGCGGCTATTACTCAGTTTCCTAAGCATCAGTGACAGGTAGGAAAGAAACAAAACCAAAAAAACCATATTCCACTGAACCACCAAATCTTTCCAAACTGCACAAACAACTGCAGTGCATGCTGTGTTCAACACTTGTTTTTCACCTTCTCCTATTAAGACAAGTATATCCATGTCTTCAGTTAGCATAAGGATTCTCTTTGAGTTCATTCAGATTTTCTTCTGCTCTTTAAAGGTCAACTTTCTTTGAAACACACAGCCACAAATTATTTCTCCTCCCCAGGGATCACCTCCTTTCCTGGTATCTAGCAAGGGAGAGAAGAGTGCAAAGAAATATTTTTCGTGGAGCGGCAACATGTATGTGTAGTTCAGCACAAATAGATGCCTTGTTTAACTGTCAAGACTACAGTGACTTGTGCTTGTCCCAAAAAACTATTTTATCAGTCTGGCTTGTCATCCTGCTCCTCTGCTAAGAGAACAGAAACATGTAGACATAGACACACACAGGAAGAGTGCACTTGAATACACCAAACAGCCTCGCATCTGAAAACCATCCGCTTTCTCCACTGTCCTCCTGAGTAGGCTGTCAGTAGGAGGCAGCATTGGCTCTGAGAGCAGCAGCTCTGCACAGCAAAGTAGTTGGGAGCTAGCTTCATTCTTCTGTCATTATATAAGCAAGATGACACTGTTCTCTAATCCAGCCAAAGCTGATAAGTACCATCAACCTGTCACTTCCTACATTTCAAATTCTAACACTGCAGCATCAAAGAGTTTTTACATTTCGATTTCTTTTGCTGGCAGCAGTCGGTAGCCTCTCATTCTCCCACGGTGTTCTAATGCAGCATTTGCACACCGGGGTTACTCCCAGTCTGAATAGCAGGTCATCCCCTACTCACTGAGCTCATCTGCGGCCCATGTGCTAGGCAATTTAGATCCAATCAGCCCTTATTTAGCTCAAGAGTAATGAGCAGCATAGTGACACAGACTTAAGCCTGACCCTCAGGACACTGCTCATCAAGCAGTAAAACTGTGACAAAATCATTCATCTTCCACCCGCTGGCAAGAAATAATACTCGCACTCACTGTATTACTTTTTCAAGATATAGAAAAAAAAAGTCCTGAATTTTCATGATGTGAGACATTAATTTGCAGAAAGCTGAATTCCCTTAAACCCCCCTGTTGCTATGAGCTCACCAGGGGGAAATAGGCCTTAGGAGACTGAAATGGAATAAAGAAAATTGCTTCAGCTTTCTTTTCATTTTAAATAAGCCTTAAATCTGACAAGAGATATCCTAAAGAGAAAAGATATATCTTGTAAGGTAACGAAGAAACAATCAAAATTAAGCGATTAGAAGGCTGCTTCTGTATAATAGTCTTATTGGTGAAAATATTTCTTTGTCTAACATCCACAATCAAAAATATTCCAAAAGAGCCATTTTTACACCTTGTATAAAGAATAAAAGAAAAAATGGGGGGAAAACAGTTTCAGAAGTGAGACACTTCCATCAGAAAACAAACCTGCACTTCATGTCCTTCAGGGAGCACAGATTTCTCCCAACAACTGCAGGGTCCCAACCAGCAGGTTCTCAGTATACCTGGATATGATCTCTCTTTTTTTGTGGGTTTACTCTTTCATAACAGTAAGTTCTGTACTGATGTCAGGTAGGCCACAAAGCCTATGTGAATTATCTTTTGGTAGATAAAAATGGATACAATGGATAAAAGACAGAAAAGTGTTTCAGTCTGTAGCACAGGGGATGGAGTTCACACCTTTGTAGCTAATGGAACAGTACTATACTTGAGTTCCTTTGGCTTTGTGTATCTAATGAAATTGTTGATGCCCAAATAATGCCAACCAGAAGTTTCTTTGACTGATTTTGTTATTCCAGTTTGTTCTTAATGTGATTCTAAGACAGATGCTCTATTACATCCTAAACACCAATATGAAATTGATTTTAATAAGTTAATCAGCTCTTGTGTGACCTTCTGATTCAAGAAAACTGACAGTGAGAAGTGGAAGTGAATGCTCTTACAATCTGCAACCAATGCTCGGCATGCACAGAAGCTTTCTACAAGCAAAGTAGGAGGTATATACAGCTGCAGGACACACTGTATCCCATTTTCTTCACTTGTATAGCAATGCTTTCAGAACAGAGGACACAAAACACTTCAGTTTTAGCTAGTTGTGACTGAAGCTCAAAACACAAGGGACAAAGGTACAAAACATTTTGCACATACAAAAAAAAAGCTCCTAGAAAAGAGTCTCAAAGAACCTCAATGCCCTCATAAAGTAGGATTAAAAGAAATTTTCAATTTTAATTTGCATCTTAATGCAGTAATTGTAGCTAAAAATACATCCAGTATTGCCATTGAAAACTGTAAGAGAACCTAAAGTTTTTAGACACAGAAAACCTTTCAAAATATTACTATATTCTAGAGCAGTGCAAGCTTCCCACACACTCTACAGCATTTAAGATTAAATTTTCTTTACATTCATTCAAATGTCAGCTTTATTAATACTATTACTGCACTTAAAAACAAAAAAAGCACCCCAAACTATTTTAGGCTTTAGGTCAAATCAGCACAACCAGACATGTTTGCAAATTGAAGATCTACATTGGGAAAGTCAAAAAGGAAAGACCATTTTCCATGTAGGTGAAAAAATTCACAAACTCTATTTGTTGTCTTTCTAATTCTCATTCACTAAGCCTTGCAGATCTAAGAGCCAAACTAAGACCTCCTGACTAAGAGTTCAGTGGTTTAGTCACAGAGCTACACTCTGCTTATCTGGGTATCACATTTGGTGACTTGAAATATACTTCTGAGATGGGATGAGTAAGAGAAAGCTTGTGCTCATCCAAACTCCTGTGGATATAGTTTTCAGAAGTTCAACATCAGAAAAACACGTTTTACAAAGACTAACACTAAAACCCCTGAGGGGGAAGAAAAGAGGGAGGAAGGACCTTTCCATTCTCCTCATGAGCTTATCTGCTGATTTACACGGTAACAGAGCGCGGGGGAGAGGCTCCTGTTGGTCTCAGAAAGCTCCCCACAGGGTGTTTTGATGGCAAGTATAACGCAAAAAAAAATTACAAATGACTACACATTTCCATAGCAAAGATATACTGGATAATCCATTCCTATCATGATTTCCCTCACAACCTTAAGGCTAGACACACTCCAACAGATAGAAGCATTCAGTTCTTCTGTTATCCGTGGCCCAATTACTACCATAACTTTTAATTAGAAGCATGTCTACCTGAGTAGTATTCATTTACAGCTTATAAAATGTACGCAGTGAAATTTTCAATAACTTCTTATGTCCTTCAATGCAGTACACAAGGGGCATAAATACCCAATAAGTGTTCTCAAAATAAAATTACTGTTTATTATGTTATTAGGTTTGTGGTACTTCTCATTTCTCCTATGCGAATCAGTAGCATGTCTCCCTGAAACCAGGTAAAGATGTTTGGTGTACCAGCAGCCATTTCACACCCAGGCACGTACCTGCATTTTATGATTCTGTATTTCAGTGCTAGTACACTACAAAAACCAAATATCAGGATGATAATGAGCAAAAGCTCACATCAGAGCAATACCGGATTACAATAAAAGACATTTTAACATGTTTCCAGCACTTCTTTTAAGAATAACATATAGCAAAGCTGAAACCTACTGTTTCCAGGCACTCAGCAAATTTCTCAGAGCCTGTGTCCATTCTTACAGTGAGTTCTGTCAAATCCATTAAATGCCTGAATTTTTATTAACCTAAGATTTCTTTCTGTGTCATGAGGTACTCAGATGATGGGACGTGGTAGAGATCTGGAGCAAGTGAAAGCACATGAGTAAGCATCCTGCATTAACCTTCTGTTAAAGAAGAATAAAATCAGGATTTAAAAGCACTGTTTAAAAGTGGAAACAAAAAGTAAAGGAAAAACTAAGGTCTGAGCTAGATGATGAATGTTTCAAGTAAACACAGGAAGGAAGCACTTTGTACTTTGTGTTTTTGTGGGGGTTCTTGATTGTTTATTGTTTATTTTACACTTGCTTCTAAAAAGGAGACTGTATTAAAATATAATCTTACACTTCGTACCGAATCTCGCTATGAAGATCAAATCCTTGGAAGTGCCAGCAAGTAGCATCTTGTTTCCAATTATCCACTCACCATATATCAAAAAAGAAATAAAAATGAGTTCTCTTGCCAAGTCATAGTTCTATTTAAATATGGGGAGAACAGAATGTTTGTAATAATAAAATTAAATAAAAAAAAAAAACAGTAATTCCTTTAAAAATACTCATTTAAAACAGCAAATACAGAAGTAAATACAACAGTCAAAAGCTACCAGTATCTTTCTATCAGACAACAAAATATAAAAATACCCAGGAAGGATTATTTTAAAACACAGTAGTGTAAAAATGGTGCAGGTGGGGGTCTCTTCACAGATGCCTTTTAAGAAAAAAAGAAAGGAAGAAAACAAGCCTTCTATCAAAACCCTGTATGCCAAGTTTTAGCCCAGAGCAAGTTTTCACAGCTATGTTACAAACCCTTGAAAATAAAGGTTTATAATGGAAATGCTGACAGACCCTTAACCATAGCAGCATGAATACCTATAATTAAAGAAGAGCTTTTGGCTACACCTCACTCTGAAAATGAAAGATTGCTATTTTTTACAATAGCCTCAAATAAAATGAATTGGGAAACCTGGAATGTGATTGTAGTAACGCAGTAAGATAGTTTTAGCACTCCCCTTTAACATATTTGACATTTTCAGCTTTAAATACTGAGGCATTTAGTTAACACAACTAAGTCAGTATTTTCATAATGCTCTGTAATCAGCAATGAAGAGTGCTCCTGTGAGCCATCATCTGGGGTTAGCAGAAAGTGGCACATGAAGATATTATTTCCTAACAGCCTTGAGGGAGCTTCTTCTCTCTTTAATCAGTGATCTCCCTTCCTTCCTACCTGTAAATTCTCTGTTGTACAGGTATAAAATTATTAGAGTGCAGTGTACAGAAAAATTACATTTATGAAAGGCCAACTATCTTTTATCTGCCTGAATTTTAAAATCAGCTGAGAGAATTGCATTGAAGCATTTCATCCTTTCACACATTTCCAAACAGATCAGCTCTTATCAGTCTGGTTAAGTCAACACCACTTTCACTTCTGGTTAGCACAGTCATCCAACTCTTCTGAACCAAGAAAACATTTCTAGTGGTGTTTTACTCATATGGCAACACAGGACAAAGTCTTCAGCGAATCTCTCAAAAGCAGGAGAGGCAGCTGGCAACACTTTACTGTTTCCTGTACCATCAAGATCACAATGTGTTTATAAGCCTCATGGAATTAAATGTTATAATTGGTGTGATAAATAGGCAGGTAACCAAATGTATACATTGAAACGAAGAACAGTTAAAAACAAGGCTCTAATAAAGCTCACACGCCAACCGGTATTTGAGCGACTCAGTAACTCGAATATTACAGCAACTTGCTTTTAGTAAGAAAAGGTATGAATACGCTATCTTGTCCTCAGAAGTCTATGAAAGATGTCTATGTCCTTCTGTCTATGTTACAAGAGGGCTACATATCCCTCAAATTTTGGAAGCTTTCAGACAAATGTCAAGTTATGAAACAAGCAATGTTTTCACAAGTCTCCTTACTTCGTCTTAAAGTAACAACAAATTCACTGTATTAGCAAATGGAGAAAATGTCAAAGCATTTCTGAAGTCTCCAATTTATTCCAGTAAATACATTCAGTTGAACTGAAATACTAAATAATAAATCAAGTAAACTTAGTTTCACGCTTCATCCTTTTTCAAAAGACTGCCTGAAAAAAACTGTCATCTTTGGATGTATAAACTATTGACAGCTGCAGTCAAAACTACTAGACAATAAAAAGGAAGCTAGTTAAAGAGAGACCTTGCATATGGGCCTTACTATTCCTGTTATGCAGTCTTCTACAGCTCTTCCCACATATTTCAGTCTTACACATTCGAAGTAATGGCAGATCAATAACTGCCTCTTACTATCTTAAAAATATCTTTGGGCTTCAAAATGGAAGACTACCTCTAAAAGGCATCAGTAGACAAAAATAGCAAAGGGCATGGTAGATGCTAAAATCTGAACACATCAAAGCAAACCTGCAGTTTTCAAGGTCATATGTGATTTCCTTCTTTTCTAGACAAGTATTTCCAGATAAGTATTTAAGTCTCCTTAATTTTTTATTTCTTTGCAACCTTGACAAACGAGGTGAGAAAATGGGAATTAGAATGAAGTCTGTAAAACAGAATATTCACTGGGGAAATAAATACATTTTAAAAAAGAGCCACCACAAGAAAATATAACTAATTTAGTACAGACAGTAGTTTCACAGTTTTCTGTGCCAAAAGAAAGACAGTATTCTCTGAAACTGTGGCATCTGAATAACTTTCAGATTAACAGTAACAAAGGTTTTCTATCCCTGATATTTTGTAATGAATTAATGATCCGAAATAGTAAGAAAACATTTTTAAGATTCTGAATGCAGTAATGTATCGGTGGATATAAAAACTTTACTGTATCATTCACAATCCTTTAAAGCTATTTCCTTTTTCTCTATTTCAGTAGGAAATTAATACAAATTACAGTTTAACTCTGAACACAAAAACAACATGCCAGTCTATATACACAATCTAACAAAATTACTTACCGAAGTCTGGCTATAACAACCTGAAGAAAATTCAAGACCATACTCAGTTCAGCTCCTCGACAAGCAGGCAGCAGCATAGTAAAGCCATCATTTAGCAACTTTTCCTCAGAAAGGCTCAAGTAGCAGCTGGTCTCAAACACTTCTTGGACACCATCAATGTACGTTGAAAGCAGAGTCCAAAGATTTTGTTTCTGTGTGTAGTCATTTTTGGTTACTAAAAACTCCTTTGCCTTGACACGAAAAGCATTTGAGAGTTTCTCAGCTAGGACACTAGTGTCCATATTCTTCTCAACATAAATCAGAAGGAAAGCAAAATGGCCTCTCCAAATGAGAGCTCTCTGAGACGGGCTAACCAAGGATGGAGTCAGGAAATCCAAAAGATCCAGCACTCGACTCACTATATCTTCTGTTTCTGCAACAATTGCTAGCAGGATGAACAGGTTAAAGAAGTTCTGCAGCCCCACTTCTGTCAGTTCCTGCATTCTTTTCCGATGAAACTTGGAATAAATTCTACATTAAAAAAGCAAACAAATGCAAAACATAAAAAAAAAATCCAGCAAAACAAGACACAGAAATTTTCTTGAAATATGCAGTTTTCTATCTACTTCCAGGTGGTATCCAGAAAACTAAAAACCAAAACAAATCATACATACATGCACACACATGAAACTTAACAACTAGGGACCCGCCATCCTTAGGACGGAGCACCGATTTATTTAGATACACATTTCTGTTCTTACATTATACTACTGAACTTCACCTTTTTAACCACCACTGCAGTAAAATGAAATGGAAGATTTTTGATGGAAAGTTCCTTTCCCCTGTAGTACTTCACAAAAGTCTGTATTGTCGTTTACTGTACACCTATTGTATGGACTGAGAACTACAAGTTTGGAAGAAAACAAGGAAACAGTCATTTGGGAGAGAGACCTCAATCTAGCAAATGGGCGTCCAACAGTTTGGCTTGCCTGAGCTGCACTGAGCGAAGAGCAATTGTCTTGGGCTGCATATAAAATATATAGTATAGTCAATGTACCTAAGTAACAAAACTTCTGTTATTTATTTATAAAAAAAAGGAGGGCAAAAAACCCATAAAATTCTAGCAGGAAGATTTTAAGAATTTTTAAGCTGTACTGCTTATATGATAGTACTCAAGTTATACATAGCTGATGGTGAGAACTTTCATAGCTTGAAAGTTACAAAGCAGAAAAGTAAAAAGCAGAAAGCTTTCACACAGTTGTCTTTCATGTGACTTTTGCCCAGGCCTAGACTTTCAAGTAAATGTCACCGTTCTTACAACAGAGGAATAAGATGAAAATGGGTTGCTTAACTTCTTATTGGTGAGATTAAAAACTTCGGTATATGCTTCACCTTTAAAGTGAATTCCACATGCATAAAGTGAGTTAAACATCCTTAAAGGCTGTTTTTCTATCCTGTCACCTGAAAAAATTGTTGGAAATGGTCCTGAGGTTATCAAATCTAGCCACCAAAAATTATAGCAAATCCAATTAATGTTGTTTGGTAGTAAATTACTACTGACAGGCATTTATGTTCTTCATGCATCAATTAATGCTTGGTTAGCTGCTGAAAACAGAGTTCATCCCAAAAATCATAGCTGTAGGCTGTTAAATTTTGCTACTTGTGTAATTGATTTATTCAAGTCAGAAGTGATGAATACTGGTTGAGCAGACTGACAAAGTGTGTGTTGTGTATTATTATTCCCCCTCTTAAATTAGACAAAGTAACAAGCTATAACAACATAAAAACGTAAGGATAATTTGTTTTCAGCAAGAATGAAGCAGGCTAATTTAAATTAATAACTAAAGCAAGACACTGATTCCACATCTAATCATACCTCTTTCGATGTATAGTTGTAGCAATTTTTAAACCCAAACTTTACTGACTGTAACAACCCACGAAGTTTATATAGACAGCACACATTTTCCCCTTCTCACAGGGAAGACAACCTTTCTTTTTTGGAAGAAACACACCACATAGACTTGTAGGTCTGCAACATTGTGCATTTTATCTATTTTCTTTTTAATTTACATACAAAAGTATCAGATTAGTACTTAACAAAATCTTAAAAATCAAAACCAATAAAAACTAATTCTATGTCTGTTATATCTAATGAAAACAATCCTAAGCATCAGCACCTCTAATGATCAGTACAATAAAACTTTTATTGTACTTTTATTATAAGGATTCACTAAGTATACGCAAAATCAGCATTTGAATTGAAAGCATACATATTTCTTTTTTTTTTTTTAATATCATCACTTTATATATATCTTAATTAGCATGTTTCAAAATTAAATTAATAAGCAAAACTCTCACCAAAAAACACTGTGACAAATGTTGGCAACCATAAAAAAGTAAATATAAATGGAATTGCAGGCATAGCAAGAGCCAGGCTGCATGTTCTTGGACAACATGGCTTACATGATGATCAAAACAAAATTTCTAGGCTTTAATTAAATTACCCTACTGGCAACAGGGTTGTACCGCTGCATCATTTGCCAGTATACCAAATTTCTGGCTGGTGGGACAGTGTAAATCATCACAGGCTGCAAATGTCAAGGTGACTCTTGGACCCAGCTAGACACCTGTTACAGCCTTAGCTGGCAATTGAAACTTAAGGGGACAACTGCCTTCTTCAACTTGTGAATCACCCTGCATTCTTCATCCCCTTTACTTTCTCACAAGCACAGTATCCCATTTTGTCTTAGTGTGTGGCTCAAAGGGCCATGCAGTCAGACTGACTAGATCTCTTAATGCATGAGATAAGCTAAATAGCAGCCATACCGTCCTTTGATTTGTTTCCAAGGATGCACACCACTTTTCTCTGCCTCTTCTTTCATCATCCGTGCCAAAATGCTGAGAAAAATGAGGTAACTGTTGCTGGACTTGTACAGGGTGGGAATCTGCTGTTCACAACAGCAACTTTTCACCAACTCAAGCATTGACAAAGAAGTTTTACTAATACTTGCCAGACCCTTCAGACCAAGCCAAGGAACAGTAAAGCAACTGTTCTAAAAGAATAAATAAAACAATTAAGAAGATAAGTAATAATAAATGTTAATATTTGAGAGACAGCAAGATATAATCCTTCACACAAACAATAAAGAGGTAATGGCTTTAAGTTGCACCAGGGGAGATTCAGGTTGGATATTAGGAAAAATTTCTTCTCATAAAGAGCAGTGAGGTATTGGAATAGGTTGATCCAGGGAAGTGATGAAGTCATCATTCCTTGAGGTGTTCAAGAAAATAATAGATGTGGCACTGAGGGACACATTTTAGTGGCACGATATTGATAGGTTGATGGTTGGACTAGATGATCTTAGTGGTCTTTCAAAATTAATGAAACTATCATTCTAAAGGGCGAGTTCCTACGCAACTCCACAAATAAAAACACATTGTAAAGGTGCAAAGTGTCTTCACAGAAACTCCAAATAAGAAGTCCTGATTAAGAATACAAATACATTCTAATTTATTCTGTCGTGGCACAACATAACAAATCATAACATATGTTTAAACACAATTTCTTAAATAAATACAGCAAATTTAGGGTTACTGTCATTGTCTAGTCAATTTTACAAAAGTATAGTAGTTTGGCTAAATGAGAATCTGAATTAATTGCTAAAAATTGAAGAATATCCACGTGCGATTCTATATTTCAATATACTCATCTACTTACCAGGTTCTTGCTGTAATAATCCCAGAGTATGGTGACAACGGATAGGTTCCAGTGCCAGAAACGACACAAAGTCAAACAGCACTGAAGATGCATTCGTAACTGCTCCTCTAACACACCAGTCTTGCAAAGAGAATAAAAATTTTATTTTAGGAGCGGAGCATCACCTTGCCTACCTATAAATCCAATGCTATCAGACTATTGAGAATGATTTCTTAATAAAAACATTATTTCTGGTTATACAACGTTGAGCAAATAGTATCTACTAAGACAAGCAATGAACTCGAGATAAGCTGACAAATACACATGGGCATTGCCATGCAAGGCACCCTGCAACCCACTCAGTAGTTCATTATACACCCTTTTAGGTGTCCACAGAGTTGTAGACATATTAAGATAACAGTAATCTCAATACTGTGAGCCTAACTTGAAACACAATTGCACAGGAGAGGACCACACAGAACATAAATAGTGCATGAATGCATAAGTCAGCTAACGTTTAAATTCTTCTGTCACGTATGTCCAAAGGAAAGTTCATTCACCACTGATACTGAGGGAAGGCACAGCTGTCTTGAGACCTCATGTTTTGTTTGACAGCATAGCAAACAGGAGGATCATTTATTTCTGCATCATGTCCCTTGTAAAATTTTTGCAACCTTGCTATATCGATAGCATCCCAGACAACTCTAAATGAACAGCAAATGAGCCTCTGAGCTATTACCAATGAGTTGATCACAGTGAAGCATTCAGGTTGCAATTATGAGCTACTGACAGTGGAAGAAGTTCTTTGATCACAACTAGGATGTAAGGACAGCTGAAATCATGTGTTTAATCTAACCTACTTTAGACATCTACTTTAAGATGATAAGGCTTTAAGATGGAAAGGCTTATTGCTTCCACTTCTTATGTGAAGAGTGAAGCCCCAATCCACTTCTAACTTGCAAAATCCTAAATGCATAAAACGAGTCAAAAAGTAATAAAAGGGGGAAGAAAAATAAAAACATACAGGACTATAGAATTTGATGATCTTAGAGGTCATTTCTGACATAAACAATTCTATGATTCTGTATGAGTCTTACAACTTCAAATCATAGTGTCAGGAAGGGGAATGAACTGAACCTCTTTCATGTCTCAGATAAATATCTGAAAGTTATATCTTCCAGTTCCAATTACAGTGCTGGACCCGGGACTACAAAGTCCTGGATTACATGTATCAAGTTGATAAAATTCAGAAAAAGCTTAACTAAAATAATAAAAATTAGAAAAATGTAACAAAACAAGAACCCCACCCAGTGATGGCAGGTAATGGAAAATACAACATTAGGTTGCAGAGTTGTTTGTTGTTTTTAATGGTCTTTCATTAAGTATCTGTTACTGGAAGAGAGGGACTTCTGCTCTCACTCACAATGCTCCTTCTTATGACTTACTCTTTCTTTACATCCCCTTACACCCCAGTTTAACTTCTAATCATGTCTGTCTTTTCACGAGCAATTAAGTAGAACATTTCTAAAGTTGAAAATTGAAAAGTTGTCACAGGAAATTGCACATTCAAAACATTACATATAACAACAAATACAATAAAAACGTCTACAAAAGAAAAGTGATCTTTAAATACTGTTAAATGACATAAGTGCCTATAAAATAGGTAGTCTCTCCCCTTAAAAAGTAATTTCATTCCAAAACCTACAGACAGAACTGCAGACATTTTCAACAACTGTGATTCTTTTACAAATAAAAGCAAGAGTCTGGACATAAAACAAACTGCAAATGAACATATCCATTTCTCTAGAGACATCTACTCAATTACAAAAGACAACAGAAAAACAAAACTCACACATACACATCCTTTGGAAGGAAAATGCTTGAGTCCTAAAGCTGTAATTTGTGCTTATGATTACATTTAGGATCCAATTCAACAATGACTGTTTCAATCAAACTAATTCAACAATAAACACGGTATTTTGAGCAGCTTCTATTCCAACCATTATTTATCTGTCCAACAACTGTTTTAGAACAGTTTCCAAAACCAAGAGAGAACTGAATGTTTTATTTCAAATTTAATATGAAAGAGTTCTCCAGACTTCAAACTCCCCTGGGAATAATGGATTCTCTCACTGCTCTTTTGCTTAAAATGGTCTCCCACACTGCTGGAAATGCTATCAGAACTCGAGGTGGTCAGCTTTTAATTTATTGCAGAAGGGAGGAACATCAGATACTATCAAAATGATAGTATTATCTGAAAGCAACATTTTTCCATTATGACCTCCTACTGAAGTAACAAAATTGGTTTCCTAGAACTACAAGAAGTAATTCTGTATTTCTTCTAGAGTAGAATTAAACACTGAAATAGTGAAGGCATAATAAAATTGAAGCAGAAATCAAACAATCCTGAAACATTTATTACTCCAAATGAGCAAAGGCTAGTAAGACAGACTGCTATCATTTCTACCAACAAAAACCCTTTTGATTCTCACTTACAATAAAAGTTTCTAAACATAACTTCATCTTATACTGACATCCCATAAATTTAGTTGTCTAGAATACAAATATTTAATATTTGTTAATATCACTATCACAGCAATTTTCATTTTGTAGATCAGCTTTACCTTTGTCATCAACACCAAAACAGAAATGAAGGTACTAATTACTAATTCCTGCCCTGTCTTGCAAATGAGAAATTCACTATATTTCTTCCAACTTATTTGCTGCAACTCTACTCTAGATAAAAGACTGCATGTTTAAAAGGATGGCTTAGGTAAGATTCAGCCAAAAAGTAAAGCCAAGCCTTAGTGGGCAATATCTTCGGTACCATCCCATTGGTTCATTACAAATAGCGTTCTTTGCCCTTCTTCTTTCTTTCCCTGCTCGTCCATGTTCTACTATATTAGTGACCTCTTGATACTTCATTGTGCTTCTCATTCCTACTTTTTTTCTGGTCTCAGGAACGCTCATTTAGGAGATACTTCGAAGACACAGTAAGATAGCTGAAAAGGTAAGAGCAGCCACATGAAGCTGGAAGACCAAGAGAGGAGCTGGACATATTTACAGGTGAAAGAAAACTTCTCTCCTAGACATTGTCAAGAAAATTGATATGCAAGAAGAGGAAGAACAGTGCATTTTTTAATGTACATAATATTCACTTGCACATGCACATGTAGAGACGGGTAGATGGCTCCTAAGACTGCTGGTAATAGTTACAAACATAGCTTTGGCAAATTGGGGCTTGTTTTAAAGTCCAACAGTAACTGCCTTTGAAACTGAAAACTGACATTTGCTTTGTATTACTGTGTCATTAACAACTCATTGAAATTTTCTGAACTCAGCTATCTAGCTGACTTACTAGACTGTCTACAAATCAATACTTGTTTAACAAAAGCATTAGAAACTGTACGTTTTGGGTATATTCAAATTCAGGATAAACTTTAAAAAACATTTCACTAGAAAATGAGAACATTTTTTAAAAAAATATGCAACTACAAGTGTCATCTTTTTGTTTTCACGTTGCTGATATACAGAAGATGCAACACAAGAAAATGGCTAATAAACTACTCACAGCTCTTATGTCTCATATCTCAATTTATTCAGTTTCTCTCAAAGAATGATAAGCATCCAATAATAATCCAATAAGTGAGGTAATCACTACAATTTTAATGTATACGCATATTACCTACATTCAAGTATATACCTTGAAATCATTCAAAAGCCAGCCTTTTCTTAAGCCAAAAGAACTACACAAAGTTTACATGTAACATGATCTTTGAACTTTTGAATAGCAAGCCTATTGTTCCAACCACTCTAACAACTACAAAATATCTTTTTGTAAAAACTGTATTTGCAAGAAGTATTTTTGCTCGCTCTAGTTTCAGCTATAGCTGCCACTACTGCATGAACAGGACAGAAACAGTAATAAAAAAATACCAATTCCTCTTCTGCTTTCAGCAGCAGAACTTTGTAGGATTTTTTTCATTCATTTGAGACCAAATGCAAAAATAAATATGGTGATTCTCATTTTAAGCACACACAATTTAAAGAAATATATATATTTTTTTATAGTTGCTGCTGTTACAACATTTGCAATTTGTACCATGCAACTTGATAACAAACTTAGAGAGCTGCAACATTATGCACTTAAAAACGTGATGAATAGCATATTTAAAAGCATTTTAAAAGGAGGTCAATTCTGACCTCTGGGCCATGAAGCACTGCATTAACAGTTCTGCAGAAAGAAAAATGATAAGGTATGAAATGAGTGCTCAGAAACTAGAACCTTATCAGTAAGAGTTTGATTCAAGCCTGTAAGACAAATTGCTCAGCAAGGCAAGTCACCTTCCCGCTGTGACGAGGATATAGCTGAATTTTCAATGCAGCTGACTATCTCCCTCATCGTGTCTCTTCAACTTGATATCCTTACATTCAATATCTGGTTTACATTTTCTAAGCATCCAGTTCTTATTCTGAATACATCTTGTCTGAGTAGCCATATAACTACCATTCCAGGATAATTATCTTTTTCCTTTATCTGACAATTTAGCATCAAGCACAACCACTTAAAAGCAAGTCTAACTGCTAACAAGGAGGACACTGTATACTGTTATAGTTAAGCTACATCGAGGATTTTCATTTACCTGTGATAAATATACTAGAACTCAAAAAATACACTTGTTATTTGGTCTTTGTTTCATGCACTGTCTTTTCCAGAAAGCAACCCTGACACTTCCCTTATTCATTTTTTCTTCCTTTACACACTTACTTGAGCACCAATGGAATTCCTAAGGAGTTCTTCCACAAATTTCCAATTGGATTCCTTCTGTTTCTGAAAAATAATGATTGTCAGCATGAACTAGCATTGGTATATCTTACAGGAGCCATTACGTTATAACAAAAATAAGAAGGCAAGAGATTTACAGAAATATTTTGTTTCATGACAGCATACTGTAGTCACCACTAAGAACAGGTATTCCATTTAATGAATATAATTGTTACCTGACTTAAAAATTAGGCCTCAAAAACAAACAAAAACGAAATAACCCACAAAGCAACAAAAACCCAGAATAATGCTATTTTAACAGATTTACGTGGTGCATCTGCAGTTCCAACCTTCACTTCTAGTAAAGAAGTAAAATGGCATTTTCAATTAATACAAGTAATAAAGAAGTCTTGAAAACGTGTGCATTTAGCAGTCTCTAAAAAGGAACAGATAAAAGGTAAGAAGAAGGCACAATTTTCTTGTTTTTCCAGGGAAAAACTACTTTTAAGTCTTTTTTCCTATTCTAAAATCGAAGTCCAATTGAATATGGAGGCGACCATATTAGTAAGGATCTAGATAGAAAAAAAATACAGGGTAGGTCAAATATGGCCCATAATCCATGTTTTCCCATCTTGGGAAGAGAGATGACTATTCATTTGAATCAACTAGACCACGCTACTAAAGTAGAAGATTTTTATGGAAAAGTATATTTAAAAAAAAAAAGTATTTAGGGAAAGAGGAAAAGGGTAGATGGTTTTGTAAGTAAGATTATTTCCAAAGGAAAAAAAAAAAAGGATACCAAGCCAACACATTTACAATTCTCAGCTACAACTAGAACACCCAGGAGAACCGAAAATCACCTCTTACACTCAGTTATATAAACAGCACGCGTTGATTATCTAGATGCATGAATGTAGTACTGCTTTACTATCTCCACTATCGCATTCGTTAAGCATTACAAATAATTTTGCAGATACCTGTCCTTTAAATGTCTGTACAGAACTTAAGATAAAGAGCACAATGTGCTTTGGTAATGGAAATAACTACTTTCCAGCAGAAATGCTATTGTCCCCTGCCCTCCTCTGCTACTGACTGCTCTAGTTAATGCCATGACTTGGTGACAATTTCACACAGAATTTCTAACTGTACAGAGAGAAGGCCAACTTTAAGAAAGAGAGATATATTAAAACTTATAACATAATTTGACTACTTCATGGATATACACTTCTGCACTGTGGAAAAAGGAGGAATATTCTGAAAAGCTGCTGATGTTATCTAGACTGTTTACAGTACAAATATGAATAAAGCAACAGACCTGCATGAAGTTACACTACAGCCCAGATTTAATAATTCAGAAACTTCAGCAGTATCAATTAAGGAGCTCCCACTGCTTCCTTCTCATCTTGCCCTCGCATTCACAACATTACTCTGGTCAGTTGTTCTGGTTCTTCTGCTTGTGGGACCTGGTGTGAACTGATACAGTGACCTAACCCAGAGCATTAAGAGAAATGAAAGGATAAAAACAGGAGGAGGGCCTGACTGAGATGACAGAACAGGGGCACAAACAATTGTACTAGAACAGCAAATGGCGTATGTTATCTCAGGTGGTAAAGAGGACTTCTTAAGCTATTACTGATGCCAAAGTCTTTATGTCAGTTAAAACACTGTTGGGGAGATCACTGCATCTCTGCTTTGTATTTCGACTGCTATATTTTAAGAACTATTATGTGATTACAGCATCTACTGCAAACTCCAAGTCAAGCTAATTGACTGCTCAAAGGCCAGATTTTCAGAGATAAACAGACACTAAAGGAATCATGCCAAATGGCTATGAGGCCGCTGGTTATCTGGAGCAGCCCACTCAGAGCATGCTTTTAGCACTTCCATAGCCCAAGGACACGTGATTTATACAAAAGGTGTTTATAGGCAAAGTTTCAGCTCAGTTGCAGGATACAGGTCACCATACAGAATTCTGGAGTAATCTATAGCAAACTCTTGTCACCAACTGGAACTGATTATAAAAATCACACTCAGGTTCAACTCAGACTCAGGAAAGAGCAGCATAACAACCTGCTGCACTCTTCTTTTAGCTTCAGTTGCCTCTATCTTTTAACAGATGTTTCATTCAAATCTCAGTAAATTTACATCCTAACAGTATTCTCTGCTACACTGGCAATATGGCATCACAACTGCTTGAAATCCACTTTTGTCAGAGAATATGTAGAATCTGCATCTTTTACTCCAGACCTGCTGGCTTACCATATCTCTCCCTCTACTGTCAAATAACACTAAATTCAGCAGGACCTGCACACCCTGAAGTATGTAAAACTGCTCCTAAAACCAAAAACTTAAGTGGGGGCCCTCTGGCTTCTCAGAGAGAAGCTTCTACAGAGACTAACACCTCACTACCTGGAAGATCCATACCAGGCTTCTCAGTTGGAATCCCGTGTTTGCATATCTTGCCACGTAGTCATTTCAAATCATTCAAAGGCAAGAATTCTTAGCCTCAAGTAATTCTGCCTATATTTCCTTAGTCCACAGTATATTGAAACTGACCTCTGCAATGTTCACAAGCAGCAATCTTTCTCACCAGTTCCCACCTGGATTTTAACTCCTGCTTCTCAGAATAGTGAATTGGGACCTCAATGTGAGGTTCATGAAAGAGGTAGACACTGTACTTTCCTCAGAAAACAGCATCTAGAAAGCCTGGCCAAAATTTCCTAGTTTTAAAAATGGTTTCATGTGTATGAATTATATATTCAATATATATGAATCACTGCATATTTGAAATTATGTTATATGAGCTAAAGGGGAAAAATAAAAAGCAGCAAGTCTGAAACCTATTTAGAATTTTAAAAGCTTTCATAATAACCTCAAGGCCATGCAGTCCACATTAAAAATTTGAAACTCTTCTACAGATGACATAGGCTTAGAGGCAATTCTTGCTATGAAGCACATGAATAACCATCATCATGACACATCACCCTCCCATCTCTGACCACAGTTAATTAAAAGAAAACGTGTGCCATGAAGCTATCACGTCAGATGTTTGACCAACAAAACAGGACAACATTAAGTTCTGATGTAATTCCACTTGTTTAAAAAAAATTGTATCGAGGACTGTTTTAATCCTACTTCTAAAGAATGTAAGAGGATATATTTCAGAAACAAAAAAAAGGAAATGATTACAGCCTACTATTTACATAACTATTTATGACAAGTTACATTCTTGAGGTGTGTACTGTTATGATTTTTTTTTTTGTAATCATTAATAGCACTTAAGAGAACAGGGATCCCTGGACAAACTCACAACCACTTTCAGAGAAATGTAAAGTACAGCTAACAGTTTGAACATAAAGAGCATGGGAAACATCAAGAAAAGAGTGTACAGTACGGTCTTGTGAATTACAAATTTGGACTTGGAAATTCTCTCCTAGGTGGGCTCTGAGGAAAAAAAATACTGTTTAATCTTGGGCAAATCCCTTTCTGTTGCTGCATCTCAGATTCCTACTTTAAACTAAAAACAACAGGAATCCTTTTTCCCATTCTATGTCTGCTTGGCTTATTTAAATAACATAGTGCCTTGGGCAAAAAATAATCTCTCACGAGGCTAAATACACGGTACGTATCACTACAAGAGACAGAGGAAAAAAAACAATGATCAAAGTAAACAGTATCACTGCATTCTGATTGGGGCATTAAAAATATATATATAAGAAACTCAGGATAAATGACAGTAGTTTCTGCATTCTACCTGGAAGTAACCTTTCCTCTCCATTTAAGTTCCTTTAATAAGCACAGAGTGTAGTAATTCTATCTTCTCAACATTCCTCTGAAACACGCTATGGACTGTGTCTCCCCCTGCCCCAGTACCATAATAACAGAGCAAAAGCAAGGAAAGGTTGAGACAACCTTCAGTATAACAGCCAGACGTAGTCTACAATTGGACATTTAAATTTAACATTTTAACATTTTTCATTCCTACACTGTTTATATACAGATGCTTTTATAAAATTAAAAGATCAAACAGTCGTTTTAAGTTATCAAAAAGTTATCATGTCAGTTGATCTGTTTATTTTGATCTGTCTCTCCCCTTTTTGTAGTTCTGCAGTTCATAAACTTGTTCCAAGGTTTTAATCTTTCATCGTATATCAAAATGGTTTTTGGTATATCAAAATCATTTTTGGTATCTTGGAAAATATTTTAAGAGAGAAACCGCATATGTCACGTCTCTTTAACAGACATAATTAAATTACAAATAATAAAATACACTCTGTAAGAAATACAGAGCTGATGCTTAGGAAACTGGTGAAATTCTGCTGGCACGTAAAACAAACAAAACAACTACATTGCTGGGTCCTCAGCTACCTGTTTAGCTTCTATTCAGCACCCTTTATAGTCAATTAAGGAAAACTGGCAGTTTTCATACCTCTCAAGATGGATGAATTGCCTCTCAGCATGTGCCTATTTCCCTCCAAATTAATGATTACAAAGTTAAAACTAGGCAGGATGAATATCAGAGCATAATACTGAAAGAAGGATCAAGAAAACTAGAGTGAGGGCCATGCAGGAATTTCATGCATCAGTACCAAGCACAGCCCCACCACGTACATCTTAACAAACATCAGAATGGCCTGTGCAGGTCTCATCTAGAGACTACTGCTACCCTCACGGAGCATATGGTAACATCAAATCCCTCGATGAAATCCACAGAAAAGAACTTCATAATTGTGTTCTAGATGGTAAGAAAAGCTAAGACTATGTCCTAAAGGCAAATGTCTTGAAATTTTCTACCAGAAACTTGAATTCAGCAGTTATTAAACAGTGTCTAGTATCAGACATTCACATAGATTACACTACATGCTCATATACTGCACCTCAACATAGCAATATGAAATAAAAATTAACTAGATTAGAATTTCTCCAGAGCAGAGCTACCTTTTTTTTTTCTTTTTTAGAAAGTGATAATATCAATTGCACAGTCAATGTTTAATGTTTATACTTCTTACAGTACAATCTAATGTGCTCAGCCCATAAAACAGCAAACTCAGTAAAACATTTATGATACTGGCAGAGAGTCTTAAAACATCTTACAGCGAGCTAGTAATTAGTACAAACTAAGTTTCATTAATACAGTAATCTACTGAATATCTAGAGTTTAACACAAAGATGTCAAGAGCTAGTGGAATGGTTAGTTACCTGTATAAAGTGCTCATTAACACCATCAACATTAATGGGCTCTTTCTTAAACAAATGAGAAAATTCCTTTATTATAACACTAAATGTCTTCTATCAACAAAAAAAGCAAGCAAAGTTGCAGACCTAAACAAAATACTACAACTTTCAGGTATTTAGGAAGGAGCAAACCCACCTTCTCTTCTAGATTTCCATTATGATCAAACTGGTAGAGCGATGCCAGATGAGTAACAATCCACAAGCTAAAGCTCAATGGATCTTTACACTGAGTTGTTTCAAAAACAGACGTACTTTCAGAGCTACTTGGTCTTTCAAAGATGCTCCTTAGATTTTTGTTCACCAAGCTCCAGAAACACTGAAGAAAATGTAAAAGTAAATTGGAAACGTGTTATTAAAGGCTATGTTAACGTTCTCTACAATACTGCTGTAACGATCATTTCATTTTCACACAGAACAAGCAATATGACAATCATTTAAAGAAAATATTATCAGAGAAAGCCTGGAGCTATCTTACATGCTGCTTCTCTACCTCAGGATGCTCTTACTAGTCGAAATCAATGTGAAACTAAAAGATTTGGTCAAAAGGAAGAACGTGATGTGATACCTCACAGGCAAAGTTACAAGCAGCTGGAATGACAACGTACAGACTGAATCCATCAACTTTGTTCTCAAAAGAGAGAAATTAAAGTTCCTTAATGAAGACTTTATACAAAAGATTTTTGAAAAACTCTTAGCCACAGACTAACCTAACAACGGGAAAGCTAGTAGTAGATGGGAGAGAATCAGCCTCGAAGACAGCAAACTGAGGTTCGGATGACTTATAACAAGTCAGCCTCTTCCAGCACTGATAAATAGATCATCTCTAGCTCAGATCCCCACCTATAGCATATTATGCCCTCTCCCAGCCTCTGTTTATCTTCCCTAATTATACAGCTTTCTGGGACTTCTTTGCACTTACACTTTACCCACCTCAGCTGAGTGAAACTACAATTACAAGTATCAAAAACCAGGTTGTTCTTTTACAGATAGTTGAAGTACAGGTACCAAAGACAGAAACACGGGCTAGATGGATCACTGATCTGATCTACTTTTCCTAGCACCCAGCAATGAATTGTTATATAATGCAAATTGCAAAATAACAATTTTAAAAAGTAGGTAAATGTTTTCTTTTTCACTATGTCCTACTATACAACATCCAGTTTGTTTGTTTGTTTTCCTTAGCACAACAAGAACTCCTTAACAGTACCTTAAGTCGTAATGAAACGGCATACTGCAAAACTTAGAGACTTGATGCACATTAAAGAATGCGGCCTAAAGCATCACTGTGAGCATGCAGTTCTCAAGGAAAAATGAAGCTTAGTTTTATCATCAGATATGTGAACTAGTGCATTCACAGCAGTCTGGGAACATTTGGCAAATGCACTGCATTTGTAACATGCATGCATATGTAACAGCATTCTTCCATTACCTCTGTTTGAGATCCTTTATTTCTGAAGTCCAGCAGCTGAATAAGCAGAACCCACAATTCCTTAATGCAGTTGCAGGGATAATGGTGACTAGTAAGAGCCTCAGAAGGTCTTACCTGAAAGAGAATACACAATACATTTTTTCAGAGAAGTGTAATTTCTGAAGTTGCTTATTTCCTCTGGTTTTGGTGTGGGGTTTCATTTGGGTTTATTTTTTGCATTTAAATAACATGGCTACAGTTACGGACTAGAAAGTATATAATTCCATTAACAGCCAAAATATATATTTCATACAATAAAAGACTGTTTCCTAATTTTACATACATTATAGATGGTACTATTTCTAAGTTTCTTCTAAGCCACTTTCAAACTTTATTTAATCTAACGAAAATAGGGTTTCTGAGGCCTAAATGAGAAGGAATTGCAATAAATACTGATTCATTGTCTGACAGTATGGAAAAGAGAAAAATGATTATGTTTTCTTGATGTTATTGGAAAAAGATTTCAAATGATTTAATAGCTATTATTGCTGTTATTTTTAACTGAAAAATCCTTAATGACTAAGCATAATGCTAGTAGAATGTTTCTGCTGGTATGAGGATGTCAATGCTCCCACAACGTTTCACAAAATCTGCTTTTTGGTAAATTTACTGCAAGGCATTCTTTTAATATGCAGAAAGCAGAATATTTCAAGTCATGTACATTATTTGATTACTATTCCATATTTAACAAAAGTCACTCTGACTGATGCATTTCAAATACAAAGCATTCTTCTTGTGATTCATCTTTCAGTTTTACATTCCCTGAATTGAGAAACAAAATAAGCAAAACAGCCAAAGGAAATGCTAAATGCATGAAAATTCTCCCTACACTTCAATGTTGTTAAGACCTAACAGCACTGTATTTGAAATAATCATAGTACAGACATAAACTTTTAGTTACTCTGTCTTAGGACTTATGAATCTACTGAGCTGTGTTCAGAGGTAGTAAAAACAGTGAGAAAAAACTTTGCTTACATAGCATAATTCCTTCAGCAGGGACAAAATGCCAGAAACATAGTAAGAAAAGAGTAAGGCAAATCAGCTTATACTCAGTTTACCGCTTAACGGTCAGTACTCCGAGTTGAAAAACAAGCTCGCATCCTTCTAAAGCGGGGAACGGCACCTAGAGAGACTTATTCATCTAACTCACCACAGGAGAAAAAAGCTGCTGCTATACTTTCCTGACAAATAAAGGGAGCCCAGGATAACCAGCCAACTAATTCCTAGATACCTAAGTCAGACATGCTACTGGGTTTTTATATTCTCTTGCTCTTTCTGATCCATTCATTTAGAACTGTTCTTGTGTGACACTGGTACCTAAACTAATTTCACGTTTGGCAACCTAACAGTGAAAATTAAAAGTTAAATCAAAATACGCAATGCCAATAACAGTAGCAGCACTATGATAGAGATGTTACAGAAGTGAGAATGAATGACTAAAACCCACACATTCAGACTAAGAATATCATCAATAGTCCCAACTTCTGTTTCAAACCCATATAACATTCTATAAGCACACAATTTTTATTTATTTTTCACCTCCAAAATACTTCAAAATAGTTTTAAATATTGTAACACTTAAATCTAAATAAGAATTCAGATTTATTTATAAATGTAGCAATTTGTTTTTCTCTCTCTAAAGAATCTTGTTTAACCTATGAAATTGTCAGAGTGGATTCTAGTGTCAATTTAAGAACCACATGAGGCCAAGACTGAAATATTATAAATACTTACATTGCTCACATTCCACAGTTGCTACTTAGTTTTCCAACGCCTATGCCTCTCTACGCTTCTAGCTAAACATCTATTATGGGAATCCCTCAATAATCTGAATTAATCTTAGGCAAATATTATCTAGAGAATAAACATCAGCTAGATCACTAAAGTCTATCAAAAATTAATTATTTAACTGCTAAATTCCCAAAACTGAAGCAGCCTCAAAAGTGCTCTGGTTGACTCATCAACAAAAAGATCCCTTCGAAAAGAAATTATTGCAGATGTACTCTAACACATGGGAATTTTATGGAAATATTAGGTACCCAACTTATCAAGCATTTTATAATGAATACCAGTTGCTGCAGAAACTTGCAGCTACCGTGCTTTTCTACAGGCTAGCAGGATCTCTTCTGCAAGATGTGCTATGTTTGACCAGGATAGAGTATGACTAGTACTACCAAAGCAAGACACTGTATAGAAATCGGATAGACAAAGTATAAATGAGACACTGTTTGGCTCAGCGATTGTCTATACCTTCTCTCACAAGTTCATTATCTTGGTAGGAATAGCTGTAACCACAAACTGGTTCATTCCTGGGACAATACAGGTGTGGTACCAAGGATGCGCTGCTAAGAACAGAACAGACTTCTAGGGATATTATTTCTCTGCCTAATGTACCTCAGGGCACAATGGGCTGAGCATGTCAAGTGTCTCGACATCATAGCAGTTCAAGATACAGATTTGAAAATACGAGTATAAAAGATCAGTGCTTATGTTCCTCCTTTCAAGAATACTAACAAATGTTATGACCTTCACTTGTTCCAAAGCTTATTGGCATGTTACTGAGCTGACACTGTCATCCATTATGGGCCTCAGTTGTGTTTTTAACAGTTTTCATAGAATACCCTGAGCTGGACAGCACTCACAAGGATCAACTCTGGGCTCCACCGAGGACTACCCAGAATTCAAATCTTATGTCTGAGAGCAGTCCAGATGTTCCTTTAGCTCCAGCAGCTCAGGGCCATGACCCCTGCTGTGGGCAGCCTGTTCCATGCTCACCTCTAGTGAAGAGCCTTTCCCTAACCTGCCCTTCCCCGAAGCAGCTCAATGCCATTCCCTTGGGTCCTGGCACCGTCATAAGAGCAGAGCTCAGCGCTTCCACTCCCTGTGAGGATCTGCAGGCTGCCATGAGGCCTCCCCTCAGCCTCCTCTGCTCTGAACAAATCAAGGGACCTCAGTCACCCCTCATACATCTCACCCTCCAGGACCTTCACCATCTTTACAGCCCTCTTTTGTATGCTCTCTAATAGTTCTTATTTCCTTCTTCTAATTGTGGCACCCAAACCTGCACAAAGTGCTAAAGGTGAGGCTGCACAGCACAGAGCAGAGCGGTACAATCCCTTCCCTCACCCAGATGGCAGCACTGGGCCTGATGTACCTGGGGTACAGCTGGCCCCTCTGGCTGCCAAGGCACACTGCTGACTCATATTTAACTTGCCAGCAACCAGAACCCCCCTTTCCACAGGGCTGCTCTTCAGCATCTTGTTCCCCAGTCTGTACGTATATCCAAGGTTGCCCTGTCAGAATTTTGAAGAATATTGTATTCATTGCTGGATTATAGAACCAAATGCATATTAGAGGAGGCACCAGCTCAAGTCCAAATTCCACTTGAGAAATTAATCTTGAATAGAACTATTTCAAGATATGCAGCCCAAGCCTAGGAGGAGATGAAGAAAACATCGTGGTATAACAATCTTCTGTTTGTTATGTGGCTCTGTGGAAGTGGAATCAATCTGTCACTTTAAATATCTGACATTTCACAGGCTAACATCAAGCATAATAGTTAACAGATACTACTCAAATCTTCCTTTACAAATTTACAATCATTTATTTGGTTTTTTGATAGAGGAAGAGGTTGTAGTGTTATCTGATAACATAATAAATCAAAACTAATTTTAAAAGGCAAGAACACTCTTTCCAGAGACAGTTCAAAGGAACAATTCATAAATAGCCATTTTTCCCCCAACCCCATAAACAGCATTACAAAAGAAGGAGAACTCCATTTTTCATGTTTTTGTACCATGAAAACATAAATTACACAATTCAGTCCTGCATTCATAGCTCACAAGTGCTGATCTAAAGCAGGTTACACAATGACACAGTCAAACAAGATCACACAGCTCTCTTACTGGCTAATGCTATCGGAACTTTGTAGCCTTGAGTCCTCAAAACAAGAAAGAAAAACAGTGTAACTGGAGAATGAGAGAAAAAAGGAGGACAAGTTTTCCCTTGCCAAACACAGAAGAGCTGTAAAAGAAAGACGAGGTTGTAGAAACAGAAGCATTGTAACAAACTGTAGTATGACATTCTGTAAGTGTCCAGTTAGCTTACTGCCAGGATTACAGCTATTTTTTTTTGTTCCTGTTGAAAGAGTTTGAAAAGATTTTTTTTTTTTTTGCATCTATAGCTCTAAACTTTTCAGGCTGTGCCATGTTTGGCATTGAACCTGGAACACTGAACTTATGAAATGTGGCACTCACTTCTGCTCCGTACACAGTGCATTTCAATACTTCTCTCTCATTCAACTGCCAGATGGTCATGAATAAATATAACACAATTTGAGCTCTTAACAAATAACACTCTTTAAAACATGGAGATATTAAGCCATACGTAACATTTAAAACTTAGCAGTAAGAAGTCATCTATGCATTGCTACAATATCTAATTCAGATGCTTCTGTTGGGAAACATATAACTGTCCATGTTCTATATAAAGGAAGTAAGTTACCTTGGTGTACTTCTGGATGGACAAGCTTATTAAATCAGATACAAGATTTTCACAGTGCATTTCAAATAAACTGATATTGGTTAAATTCTCCCCAGTTACATTTATGAAATGGTTAGCATATACAACTTGCNGTTATCTTAAAGCCCTAAAAAAAAAAAAAAAAAAAGAAAATTAGATCTATTTAGTCTAGAAAGGATTTTTGTTTCCTAACCTATATATCTTAGAATTGGTTTGCTAAGTTGTACGTAATTTTAATTTACCAACTCATCTAGAAATGCCTGTCCATTACAAATTCAAGCTAATTTCTTCATTACACTCAAGTCTAAAATTATTCCAGTTGATAGTCAAAAGGTTTGGCATTTTCAGCCTTTTATTGGTACAGCTTTTCAGGGAAATTAGGGTTTATTTACCTGCAGGTTCCCCTTTGTTACATGCCAGTGCGCACGTTCTGAAATCATGACACGTTTTGCAGATACACAAGTTGATGACAAACAATTCTAGAGAGGTCTAACACTTTCTTTAGGATGTGTTGATGTAAAAAGCTGACATGATCATATTCCAACTTGAGCATTTGTAGACATTAACAGAGATAAAATGGTAAAGTTAAGAGGCAGTAAGATCTTATCTTACAAGCCTTCCAAGAGTACAATTCTCTTGACATCAGTGGAACAGAAGATACGTAGAATGAGTCTGTAGTTTATTCTTGGAAATGCAGGGTGAAACCCTGCATCCAATACCTTGCCATTGGTGTGAAGTCTCCATTCAGCATACTTTACAGAACAAGATGAGAAGAGAACCTAAAGAACTCAGCAAGGTACACAGAATACAAAACAGAATAATACATGCAGATATGCCTTGACTAGTGAATTTTGTTGTTAAAAAGCATGAGCTTTCCGTTACAGGAATTAGTTACAGTATTACTACTCTGAACTTTACCTAGAATACAGAATTCTGGAAGAGACATGACCTGCGGCAGTCTGCCCATCCCTTCTCCAAAAGCCCCTCAGAAAAGGGAAAAACATTATCCCAATCAGTCATGAAAGAGACTTGTAAGTTTATAGAATAGCCAATCCACGCACTATCCAGAAATACAGGCATGGAGAAATGACAAAGATGCAGGAAAGCCATGTTGTG
Organism: Pavo muticus; assembly: GCA_016647715.1. Taxonomy (NCBI): domain Eukaryota; kingdom Metazoa; phylum Chordata; class Aves; order Galliformes; family Phasianidae; genus Pavo; species Pavo muticus. The sequence goes on along the minus strand of JACDJE010000467.1, from coordinate 203,322 downwards.
ACTGTACTCAAAGCCAAAAAAAAAAAGCTAATCTACATGTTCAGTTTTGATATCAGTACTTTGCCCAAACACACAGTGCATTCTCTCTAGAGCTCTCTAGAGCTTAGTGTTACTCCAACTATTGCAATTCTTATATGGAACTTCTAGATAATTTATATTATGAGAAAATTTTTGTTGTAGTGGAACCGTCTATAGGAGAAAACACATTTTTGTGATTTTGCTAGCATGGAAGTGATCTATAATATACATAATTTTCACAAAGAAAATCGTAATGTCCTGCTCTGTATTTCAACAATTCTTCAGCCACTTGAATGTTCTATGACTGCATTCTATGACTTTTTTTATTATTTAGTTCCTATGAATATCTTACCAATCTTTTTCCTCTTTTAAAAACTATTAAAATTATTATTTTTAGGTTGGTTGGTTTCGTTTTTAAACAAAGATCTCTAAAGGCCTCTTCCTTTGCCTATCCTATCTTCTTAGTGTAATATATGGTTAGCAACATGGATTCTCTGCTCTGGACTCTTCGTTCTGGTCCATCCTTTGAAACATTTCATACATTTGTTTACTGTTTATCGTTATACATTGTGAACCTCTGCAAAATGTATTTTTATTTGCAGTGCCAAAGGGTGTAATGACATTAAGTATTTAGTACACTGCAAGCAATAATTGAAAACAAACTGTATAAATTTTGAAAAAAACAATAAATAAAACTCCAAATACTATTTTGTTCCATTTGAGCTACACAAAGGAAAGTTTAATCACACAGACTTGTTGCACAATGAAATAAAGATGCACAGAACAAAGTATTTCAAAAGATTTGAAAAGGAAAAACTGCCTTCACCAAATTTCAATTTAGTTGATTAAATATAGCTATGCTCAAAAACTACTGAAAGTAATTAATTATTCTGGATGAATTAAGACAAGAAATAAAAATAAAAATATATAGAAGTTAAAAAAAAAAAGCCTGCATACTTACTCATCATTTTTTCACTTAGTACATGAAGAATTTCTAGCACTAGCCAATGGATATCCAAATGGAGATGTAATAAGTGCCATGATGGTGGAAAGATCTGTGATTACAAATACACACATGTATTTACTTGTAAGGGTTTTTTTTAGTGAATTCTGGATGTTGCATTAAGACTTAGTGAAAATGGGCATATATTTTGCCTGCAATGAACATTACTGATATATATGAACAAACAAACTACACATATACACAAGCCATTCAGTCAAAGGGAAAAGAACAAAACAAATGCCTTCATGACAATTAATCCTATCTGTAGAGAATGTCTGTGAAGTATTTGATATGATCTAAACCATAATTTAAACACAATGTCTCAATACTTTTCAAGTAAAATACTAGGTAGCACATGGACTGCTAAAAGAAAGTATGCTTTTAAAGTAATTCCAAAATTTCATTATTCTCTTCCTTAAAGACTGCTTCAAATTGCTGTTTCTTTCATCAGAAGTCCTACTGACAAGCTAAGCTAACAGAAAGATTCACAGTGTTGCTTCTAGGTGGATCATTCCTCTCCAGATATGAGTTTATGCAATCTAAAGATTGAAATTCCTTGAAATTTTCTTATCAAAAGCATTAGTTACTATAAACATACACACACAAATCTTAAAAAGGTATGTATTTCACATGCTTTTAATACTGTATTACTTCCATGCCTGCACTTTTCTTCTTAATATGCATGATGTTTTCCTATTTTAAATTATGCTTCAGATTGTATTTTTTAAGAAGTGCCCTTCCTACTGGAAGCTCAGAAATTCTTGGCATTATGAAGGAATTTTTTAAACATGCTACACTAATTCAAGCCTACTTATTTGCCTATATTACTGTTTGTATATTGCAGGAAGAATTCTAAAAGCTATAAATCTAAAATAAATTTTAAAAAGACAACATAAAATCCAAAGCTCGTTAGCTGTGCTGGCCAAGAATGGAATGGCACTGAGTTTATAATGTGAAAAATGAAGAAAATAAAAATCAATTTCAATAACATTCTGAAGAAAGATTACTTCCTGTTCAGACAAAATTCATCGAACTGAATGCGTACTCTTACAAAAGAAATTTACAACTATAAAAGCCATCAACCTTTGCTTGATGTTGAATGGTAAATGCTGCCAGGACACTACTAGGGAGCTCACAAAGGTGACCAATGTGCAGGGTCAAAGAGTGAAGCTCCTCCACCAACACTGATGGGAATTGTGCTTCTAGTTCCTCATATGGGTGCAGTACTCCATCATTTTCCATTTTAGGGGGCTCCAGATACCTGAATAAACACACAGACATACAGTGAGAATATGGGTAAGGAACAGCTACACAAAGCTTAGTACATAAGTAAATAGTGCACAAGTCTCACCTGAAGATGAAAACTTTCACATAATGCAAGAAGTCTATACACAGATGTCTGATGTTCTCTGCTTCTGAGTGCAAGCTGGCAGCTTGACCTAAAGTAAAGGAGATCAATAGCTTAAAGCAGATGTGCTCACTCTGTGACACACATATCATGCATTCTCTACGGTAATGAAACCAGACCCCTGAAATGCCACTCTCTTTTCTGAAGTCCAATTGGTAATTGTCTGGTAACAAATAGCCACTTCCAAACACCATCTTGCCAAATGCAATCTTGCTAGAATGGTCCATTCTTTATCTTATCATCACAGGCACATACCCCAAATATAAAGAAAAAAATCACAAACAATCCCTCAGGATAGGTGGCAGAGATAAGCAATTAATGCTAGACGAAATCACTCAGCCTTACAGCCCTGTTCCATATCTGCTTCCAAAAGACCTTCTAAAAACGTATCAAGCAATTCAACAGCATCTTTTTCTCTTGGGGAAACTCATAAGCAGATGAACTTATTTAGAAACTAACTTTGTAACTTCTCTTCCTAGGAAGCATTCCACTGATGAACAGCGCCTTAAGATGTACAAAGCTAAGGGTCTTTCATTCACTATCACATATCCTGCCTTTCACTTGCAGATCAGTATACTTTTATCTAGTTACTGTGGCTGTCTCACACTCTGTCTTCCTTCTCTCCCTCTTTCCCCACATCTTGTTTTGTAGCTTTCTGCTTAGAGAAAAATAAAACTTAGTGCATGCTAAGTTAAATGCAGTCATTTAAATACCTAATAATACATATACATTCAGTCAGCCTGCAACCTTGTGCCTGATTAAGGATGAGGTGATCATTGGTAAAAGCTTAACAAATGGGAACAGCAAATGGGTTTGAGCAGACCCCAGTGAAAAGTGTAAAGTACTAGAGAATAAGCATGGTAGAAACTCTGCCGCACTTTGCACTGTCCAGGGAAGGACAGTCACCTTGGTATTCTCAGCATCTGTACTGAGAAGATACTGCAGACAGTGTATTTCTGAGTAATTATTGAACTTCTCAACTTCCTACATAATTCAGCCTTCAAACTTATTATAAGCCCAAGGCTGCAATAATCCTTCCGAAACATACTGCAACTCATGCCTTAGTATTTAATTCAAACAAAGTGTTTTGTAGCAATCCTATTTCATCAATCCTACTGCCAAGATAAATTTGTACATTACTCTAAACTAAGTAAATATAACTAACTTTTTAAAATGTAAGCTAAAAGAACACTGGGAAAAGTCAAACCACTACCGTTATAACTAAGATAGTTACTAGTATTTTTTTGATGCAAGTTTCAATTTTTAATTAAATGTGTTAACAGTTTCGCTAAATCCTAACATAGGATTGACATCTTAGCTCAAGCCAAATTAATACAAAATTCCTCACTACAGTCAGTGAGGTCCAGATCGACCTTTCTAAACAGGCACACCTGGTTCCAAATGACTCACACCATTTCCACATCGCTACGTCAAGTATCCATTTTCACACCACCATCTATCAGTTGGTTGTCTACACTTGTACACTGCAATTTACGCTGGTTATGTGTTGCTCTGTGGCACACTATAAGCCCTCAGTCAAGAATTGAAACACAAATGTGATAATACAGTTCTATAATGAGAAGGCAGTCAGATACTTACCCCACGCTTCAAATGAAATGTGTTCAACTTACCGAAGTCAGGAGAATTCATTTCTGTTAGGTCTTCCAGTTTGTATATTTGTTGCCTAATTAAAAGGATACAAAGGTTTACAATATTTATATAGTTTGAAGTTATTTGACTACATTTTAGCAAGGTTTTAAATAGAACAGTGAAGTACTCCTTGCTTTGTATTTCTGAAAAACTTTCACAAATGTAACCTGGGAGATGGTATTACTGGAAGACTACAAACACATCTAAATGCACAGCAATGACAATGGACAGTTTTTTCTTCTTTTTAAAAGCATTTAAACAGTAACAACAAATAAAAATTAGCAAAATAGCAGGGAAAGGAAAACAAAAACACACAGAAAAATCCTAAAGCCATTCCCTGTAAATACCATTCAGCTTTATATTTGATCACAGGATAGACCTGCAAGTTAGCCCCCGTGGCAAACACGCAATTGTAAGGTTAACTGGTCATAAAGTTAACAGGTTGTAAGGTTAACAGGTTGTAAAGTTAACCAGTATACAGAGAAGTTAGGCTAGTAAGAATAGTTAAACAGAGAGAAAAGGCGCTCACCGGCATTGTAGGCTCACAAGACTCCAGAAGGAGCAATCTCCAGGAAGAGATCCTTCCTTAGTGGAAGTCAGCCCTTAAATGGGGTCTAGGAGAGGTGGAGCCTGGCTCCACCCCTTCCGGGCACACAGGTGAATTGCCTTCACCTGTGCTCCCATGGCTGACTCAGTGCTTGCCTCAGGTGGTCAATCAGAGGTTCAGGCCATGATTCAACAGTTCCCATACAGCAATGTACACTAAATTAATTCACATGTGCACAAGAACTATGAAATTCTGCAAGCAGTTTTTCCTTCTTCCTTCCCAGAGTAGTCTACTGCTTAACTTAACCACAAAGGATTAACAGTAACAGTTACAGCAGAGCATGAGCGTGTCTAGAAAAATTAAAAACTCCATTCAGTTCTGGAGGGTGGAAAAAGTATATTTTTTAAAGAAGTCACTCCTAACTCTACAGCAAATGAAAATAGAGAAAAAAAGGTAGGTAAGTAGGTAATTACTCTGCCATATTCCACAGCAACTGTTATTTTCAAGTGGCCTTCAAGTACTGTCTCCAGAGAGATAACGTGGTACTAAACCCAATTCACAAAAAGCACAAAAGCATAAGGCAGATTGCAAAAGAAAATGTTGCATAAATTGAGAAAGGAGCTGTCTGACCCATTTCTTACGCAGTCAAAGCTGCAACTACAGAGAGATTCAAGAACAGTAGAACTGAATCCAACGCAGATCAAACATCCTTGAGAAGTAAACTTTGTGGAAACGTTTGTAAGTGGCCACAAGGATCCAAAAATGTAGGATGTAACCTGCATATTAACAGCCGTCACACATTAAAATTACCTCCCTTAGCTCTTCCTTGCTTGTATAAAACAACCTAAGACATAAAAACAAAAAACACCTAAATGGCTGAAAGAATAAAAGCTGAATTTCTGTGTGAATTTTTCAGTTATTTCAATCATGTAGAAAAGAAATCTAAAGCTGGAAGACTTTAAGAAAGGGCTTTGGAGATTGAAGGTTAAAAACAGTCAGAAGGAAGTAAATAGAAAAAAAAAAGACTCTATTAAGTTGAGAGAAGGAATATAGTGAGTTCATAAAGTAAAATCACAAATGGAGTATGACAAGCATAACAAAGATGTCACAACTTAAATAAGAAATTCTAATTCCACTTTGCATTTGTATCTCCAAGATTGGTGCTCATTAGCTGTTAATCTTGTGACTCACATCTTCAGTCACGTGAAAAAAAATCACAGGTAGGAGTTCTTTTTACTGCGCAATTACCATTTTTAACTTGTAGTTATGCTCTATTACATAATTATGTATTAATTCTATAAAAATGTTAAGTAGCAATCTTCAATACTACGGACACTTAAGAAAAAAAAATCACTGAGTTGCCACTAGCGTGGATTTTAACATCGATATTATTGATATTGAACTGTTCCCAGCCACCTTGTTTTCAAGAATCAGCACAACTTGTATCTTCCATGTATGATCGCTACATTGGAAAACAGAGCTTTCCTACTTTCAGTTGTCAAATGGTCTATAAATGAAAGCATACCATTTTATAACTGAAAAAAGTGAATTGAAAGATATAAGATCTTTGCAGAGAGACTTTTCACATCAAAAGATAGCTTAGCAACCAAATTCTTATAGCAAAGAGTTAGCTGAAATCCATTACTGCAACCAGCTCAATGCCTTTTAAAACATGAACAGCTTGAATAAATTAAGGCATAATATATTTTATTGGTTTTTTTTAACATTAATCTCTATTACGATTCAAAGGTAACTACAAAGGGGTTTATATTACAAAGAAAAAAATATTTCGTTCAAGAGATTAATTACATCGCTATCTCACTGCAAAGTGATGTTAAGTCAACAAACAGTTACTGCACAGATCAGATTGGAAGCTAAACGGGATACGGCATTACTTATAACTAAGTTATCCTAGCTGCTTCATTATTACATTTTTTAAACCACAGTGAAGAAGAATCTTGTGCCAAATGAGTAAAGCTAATTAATACACCTCCTGTCATCTACGCCATCATGTTTCAATAGCCAGATTTCGTTAGTGACATTTCACGTGATGCCCTTGGCCATACTCTAAAGGGATGGAAGAATCTACTACAATTAAGGGAATGGTGGAATATATCACACATTTGTAGAATCATAGTAAAGCCTCTTCCATCCATCCTCTGTGTGCTGTATATCCTGAGGATTATCAGTAGGCAAAGATGATTACTGGTGATCTGTGTACTTGCACTGACTAGACTAAATACCTACACCGAGTTAATCAAACACTGAGTAACTGTATCCGAAGAGATTGCTGAAGCTACTCTAATCCTAACAACTGAAGAAAGTGCTGCAGTATTTAAAATATTTAACTCGTAATCTCCACTTTTTCTTTTGCACGAAAAAAAGACTTTAAACCTTCAGAAGATAACTTTAATTATATGAGTAGTACAATCTTATTCAAGGAAAGCTTACAGTTTACTCATATACTGTTGAACCATATAATGGCTTGGGTTCAAGGAACCTTAAAGATCATCTAGTTCTAACTCCCTTGCCACAGAGGCCAGGTTGCCAACTGCTAAGCTAGAGCCTTCTAAATAGACCATAACATCACTGTAATACGTATCTATCAGTCTTTGCCTGGTGATGGCTAAGATGTGCTCCACACTGCTTAGAAACTTATTAATAAAAGTCATTTAATACTACAATTATCTGATACAAAATTTACATCTTCCATAACTCCATCTATGTCTTATTCATCACTTACCATAGAGTTACACAGTATAATCTTTTTAGATGCATTACGTGGCCCACAGTCTATTATGATTTTACTGTCATAAACTTGAAGTCTGTTTCATTCTTAGAATAAGTTGGTATAATTATAGAGTTGGAGTAATCATAAAATACACTAACATCATACCTAAGTAATCCAAAGAGAAGTCCACAGGACTCAACTAATGCAGTTTCAGTAACCCACTGAAAGCCAAACATTTCTATTGCATCCTCTTCATAGTCATTTGGAGAAGGATCCAGTCTCAGCAAAACCCTGTAAGACAGATCCAGCGTTCCTCAGTAATAAAGTAAATAAATCACTGATTTTTATAAATGTAACAGCAATATCTATGCTATAGATAGGAAGGTGTAGCAGTGCTCTCAAGAGACTGTTATACTTTTTATAGCAATATAGTATATAAAATATGACAAGTTTTACCTTCAACACTGTAAAAACATGTACTGTGCCCTGTAGCTAGACCATTTTAGAAATAAAGGAAAACTAACACCATACAGAGGACCAACCTGAGGCATAACATACAAACTGTCCTTAACAAAAGACGCCAGGACATTAGATAACACACATCACTGTAAGCTTATGCTTCAAATCTGTCTCAGGACTAATAACCAGCTACAGGGTACACATTTTCCCTGAAATATGTTCTCAATAGACCAATTGTGTAAATATAAAAATATTTCACTAGTGCACTTCAAGATCGCTTAAAAACTACAGCAAATCGTACAACAAAGCCAATAAAGATCTAAAAAACTATTTCAGAATTCTCCCTCGAACTTTCATAAAATAATTCAACAGAATTCACTAAGATTTAAGAAATATGTCTATTTTAAAAACAAAGTAAGTATTCTGGGCAAACACTTGGTTCTCATTACATTATAACCAAATTTATTTCGTGCTTGAACTATGCACTATTCCCAGTACAGTTCCCAATCACAGACAAAAAGAGCATCTGTTGAATAATTGACTCAGTCTCCCACAACATCTGTAGCTCACTTGGTAACTGTCTAAACATTGTTCTGTTTTGAAGCCTGCAGCAATTAAATCAAGTTAGTCCCGATCTAGGTAATGAAGACAGAGGAGTCTCTCACATGCAAGCTTTTTCAGTAGTTTACAATCCAAGTAGATGAGATGAATAAAGGACAGAATAGAATTATCATGACCACAGCGACTTGGTGAACCTGTACAAGCCCCTGAATGAGTTTTCATATGAAACTCTTTCTGTCATGGAATGCATTCTTTGTCAATGTGGAATCTACTACTGATACATTTACAAAGACACAGGTTCTCACACTCATGTACTTGACATCAACATGAATGAACGTACTCTGATCCAATAAAAATAAGAGTAATAAGGTAGAGATTGGGGGAGGCAGGGGTTTTAATCCTGTTTGAGGATTCACAGAAAAGCTTGTGGAAGTAAAGGTTAAAAAAAAAATAATAAAACACAAAAGCAAGTGGGCTCAAAAGTATAAAGAAAGTAGGAAAGAAAAATTATGTTTGTAAGAAAAGCAACCCAATCCCGGCAGGATCAGCATGTAACAGAAAACTAAAGGTGGATCACAAAGAGAGAGAAGGTATTAACTAAAGCAGTGTTTTAGAATATCACATAAAAACTTATTATGCACATGACATCTGAACCTTAAATCCAGAAGGAATACAAAGGTAGAGCTCTGAGAAAGACGGAATTAAAGCTATAGAGAACCCTAGCAGAGGCTTTGGAAAGCTGGGCAAAGCAGATTTGCTTCTGTCACATGGAGAACAAAAGGGGCAGCATCCAGGAGAGCATAAAGCTGGAAAAAGCAATGCTGCAGTTTCCCCCCAAATTTAAGGGGTCTCAGATGTTGTTACCCAGACCAATTTTGAAGCGTCTTGTTAAAACTCTTGAAGACAAGTCTATGTAGGGCCCTTTACTATATCTTCAAACCAGTTTACAGAGCTAGAAGCTGGACCCAGAACTCTTATCAAAGGAGAATATCATCAGAATTGTCCTCCCTTGTCTGGTAGACCACAAAGCTGATCTCAGGATCATAAAAGCTCAAGAATAAACTCATTTGGAAATGTTGTCAGCATTTAGAGATACAAAACAAGAGTGGAAAGAACATCTCAAAAAGATATATTTGAAACTAAAAAAAAAAAAACAAAAAAAAACGTGCCAACATACCTCTTAAGAGACCCACTTGCTAAGTAAGACTCTGCAGAGAAGCTTCTCCCTCCATTTTGGTTGTCAAAAATGCAGGAAAAACAAGGTGGATTTGACTTCTCAGTCTCCACCTCCATTGCCATCTGCAGGCTGTCACTGAGAAGTGGAGGTGTGAAGGAATCCATAAAGTCATCGTCCACTGTTTCCATCTAATCCAGAAAATAAACAGATAATTAACAATTAAAATGAAAAACCTCAGCACATCTTCAAAGAATTTTTTCATTGTTACAGCTCTTCATAATCCACCAGCTCAAATGAGGACAGTACTAGCTTAACTGCAACACCAAGTTGAGAGACACCACCAAAAAGGAAATCACGGTCCCATTCGCTGCCGCATAATTCTGCTGTTTTGTGCAACTTCATCTTCCACAATCAAAACAGGTTCAGCAAGTTATATAATCAAAAAACTAATCCTACGAAAAAGTACACTCATTTTCTTCTGTTTCAGTTTATCACAGAGTCATATAGTAATTTGAGTTGGAAGGGACCCTTATAGGTCATCTAGTCCAAATCCCCTGCAATGAACATCTGCAGCTACATCAGGGTGCTCAGAGCCCCGTCCAACCTGACCTTGAACATCTTCAAGGACAGGGCTTCCACAACCTCTCTAGGCAACTTGTTCCAGTGCTTCACTACCTTTACTGTAAAAACCATTTTTCTTATATCCAATCTAAACTGACTTGTCACAAAGTTGCATTAGCACTAGGGTAAAAGAAACAGCAGAAATGAAATACAAGTACTGCAGAGTAACTGCAGTATGAAACGCCTGCCCATGGCAGGGAGGTGGGTGGAACTACACAACCTATAAGGTCTCCTCCAACACAAACCATTCTATGAAAACACATCCTGCATTACAAGCTCCCAGATGGTCATGACTTTAAAGCAATACTACAGCTCAAGTTCTTTCTGAGAAGCACCAAATATACCTCAAGCAATAATTATGGAACCCTGAAACGCTGAAATCTTAAAAGTTTAGAAAATGACCGTAGGGCTGATTCCGATACAGCTGAATTTGAGTTTCCATAAAAGTTCTGAGCTCTCCTTTTGCTTTTATTTCTTTTTTGGATTCCTGAGAAGGAAGACCACATCCTAAAGAAGTCCACTGCTTCCTTAACCCTCGTGAACTAATGTTTTATATGAGAGCTGAAACAGTAGAACATGGCAACAGGTCCCACTGAGTTCTACAACAATAATAAGCAAGCAATACAATTAAAAGCACTAATAATTGACAGGACACCTTCAGCAACTCGGTTTAGTGCAGGATGCTACACACAGGCGTGACAGCACAACCCACACGGCAGAAGCATGCAGGTAAAGGGAACGCTCTGCATCAGCTTCATTAAATAAGGCACCACAACACTCGCTGTTGCTTTAACTCTAACGAAAGCCTGCTCGATTCAAGGCATCCAAACTGCCCCACGCCCTGCGCTCAACCTTCTCCCCTCCCCGGGACAGCGAGTTCCCGCCGCGCCTGCCAACAGGCCTCCCCGCCAAAGGCCCAGGACAAGACCGGACCGGGGCAGGGTGAGGCGACAGCTGCGCCTGTCACGGAAGAGCAGGACAGGAAGGCAGAGGCGGAAAGGGCCATGCCGCGCCGCCCGGTACCTGCGGGCCACCGGACGCCGCCGCCGCCGCCGCCGCCGCCGCCGCCACTCCTCCTCTTCCGCGCCGGACCACTTTTCCGCGCGTCCCGCGCGCTGCCGCCAGCCCAGCACTACGCAGGCGCCCCGCTGCCGATTGGCCGCCGGCCGCTCCTCCTCCTCCTTCTCCTCCCGCCCCGCTGCCCGGCTCTTTGCTGTCCCGGCAGGCGCCCGCCCGTCAGCTTGCGCCTGCCTTCTCCCGCCCGCCTCCTGTCCCGCCCCGGGGCGAAGCACCGCCCGTGAGGCGGCTCCTGGCGGGGGTGGGCCGGCCATGTTCCCGCTGGCTGCGCGTATTGTCCTCAGCGCAGCACTGGAGCCTCGCTGCGCTCCCCCAGCCTGCACTGCTCCCTCCAGGCTACCCCCGGTTCCACCCCTTGTTCCTCTGTGCCTTTTCTCCTCTTGCTCATGCTGCAGCCATGCTTCCCCTCTGTTTCACGTTGACACCTGAGCCCATTATAGTGCCAATATGCTTCTTGTTCACCTGCTTCGTTGGAGTTTCTTGGCAGCCCCTTACCACAGCCCTGCTGCTATTGGTTGCACTCCCACAGTTCCCATCAGTGACCTCAAGTCTACTGTAACTGCTTTGCTAGGCATACCCGGCCTGGGCAGCCACCACCAATTGATTCTGGCCATGTCTCAACTTATAGTAAACCCCTAAAAGCACACTGTCGCTCCCAAATCTTCCTGTTTTTTCCACTATCTGCTATCTTTTTCTGGTTTCCTTGAGTCTAGCTTATCCTGTGCCAGAACCTCATTTTCGATCTCTGCCACCTCACCCATCCCAGCAGCTCCAGGCAAGAAGACCTTACTCATGCCTCTATCCTTCCTTCTCCAGTTGGTCAGGTGCTGCTCACAGCTGTGGGCACGCTGTTTTCTCCGAGCACAGGATTTAGCCTGTAGTACATCGGCAATCCAAGCAGGGCATTGGCTAATCTCATTGCCTCAGAAGTCCTCATTGGCTGTGACAATCGCCACAGCGCAGGGGCCGGGGAGAAAGTTCTAAAGCTGTGCCTAGCATAAACTTAGTTTAAAATACTGTGTCGTGTGTCATGGACTAAATAGTGTTGTGGACTTGGTGGCTTCTGGGTCTTCTTCTCAATGATGATTGCGCTACTTTGGATTGTCTTGATTTCATTTCATTTTAAACTGCCCTTCCAGTTTTGCTTTTGTGTGTGCACGTAAAAATTATCAGCAGTGCATGAAACTTTTGTTCCTAACCAGAAAGTTGCTATAAAAAGTTTTGCTGTGAGTGCTGCAGCTTGCTGTGGAAACTCCTGCCCCTAAAAAATGCTGCGTTTGTTCTCGTGTGTGTAAGAATCCCTCATTTCCTCCACTAAATTCCTGTCTAATTAAAAAAACAGTACATCATGGTTAAATAAAACTGTACCCAGGATAACCCTGATTTCCATATGCAGATTTATCTGCGCTGACAGCCCCCTCTCCCTCTCAGCATTTCCTCTCTCTCCTCTCTCTCTGCCTCGTTCTCTCTTTCTCTCCCTCTCTCTCTCTGTCTTTTTGTCTCTCTTTATGTCTATTGCATTGTGTCTGAATAATTTTCAGGCCCTTTTTTTCCTTCCTTCTCATATGCACATGCTAAAAGAACCGGACAAAGATGCAAGGTGTTTGCTGCAGTCCATGTCTCTAGGAGAAAAAGAAAAAAAAAGCTCATGATTACAATGCTACTTTTTTTTTTTTTTTTTTTTTTTTCTGTCTTCACATCAACCTGGAGAAAGTTAATTCACAATGTATATTCAGAGCTCGTTCAGGGGGGTCATTTTATGGGGTTATTTTTAATACATTTTTGTTTCCAAAGAAGACATCAGCAGTGACATCATGGTCGACTGCTGATATTTGCAAAGTCTTTAAAAAAACACAGTAACTTTGCAATATGAAATTGTGCTTAGAGATTTGTGTGCTCTGTTTTTCAGTCGCATTCTAAATATTAGAAGTCTTTTTAAAGCGATAGTGAGATTTTTTTGTTATTATTTCTAGCACAGAAGCGATGAATGCTGCATAATTAAGTACAGTATTTAATTTGGCTGTTGTGAAGCAAAAGAATAAGGTAATAATTTTTATTGTACTAATCAGACTCAAGATGTTCTCTGTGTTAATTGGGTTAAAAAAATTGCAGTACTTATTAGAAATTCTAATTTCACAATGCAGCACTGACAATAAGCTCAGCCAGTGAATTATTCACATCTTTAATTTGCTCTCTTAATGACAGTGTTCTGTAATCAGAGTGCAGAGACTGCTTCCTATGCATTATGTATGATGTTCAGGACTTAAATGCAGGACATTATGAAGCCTCTCAGTGGCTCAGTAATTAGTTTTCCACAAGACAGGGCTTAGATATTCACAGATAAAAGTCTACAGTTGAGATAATGTTAAGGTGGTGACTCATGCTAACAAAAGCAGGAAAGTTCAAATTTAACTACTCTCCATTCTCCCTTACTGTGCAGGGGGAGGGGAAGAAAGTCTCCAAAACTAACCCGTGGCGGTGAGTACGCTACAGGCTGCCCAAGGGGCAAACGGCTGCTTTATTTAACTCTGTCTTTTTGGCAACTTTTCTTACTGAGAGGTTGGAGGGGGAGTCGCGCTTCGTGCATCTTTTTAAAGGTTGTGAAAAGGGCAATCATGTACCCACCAACAGAGAGCGATTGTTTATAGCAGAGATTCCATCTATTTTAAATATACTGGTTTTATCTGAAGCACAGACGTTTGTAACTTCTATCAGATGGCAATGTTTTGAATGGGAGCTACTTTGTTAGGTGTAGAAACTTTACAAACACCTGATGCTTGCTGTTTTGCTGCTGTACCATTTTTGGTTAGCATGGTCTATTCTGTATATTCCATTTTACAAAGCAACTTTATCTAACAGTTCAGTTCTCACCATCCAAAACATGAAGTATAAAGGAAGTTTTTTTTTTTTTTTTTTTTTTTTCCCTCGTATCATTTAGCTGGTGCTATGTCAGATGATTTAGATGTAAGGAACTTGTTAAAATGAAATTGGAGAATGTTACTTTTCATGTTAGGTGGCTTGTCAGGCTGGCAGCTGTACATTTGTCCCAAGTTCTTGCATTTGAACAAGCATAAATTGTTATTGGAAACAGAATAGATGAACTAGGGAAGCTTATTCAATTATTTTGTGATAACTCTACAAAAACTACTCTGAAGTAAACTTATGCTCATGCAGTATTTACAGGACTGTTACTCTAATTATTAACAATGATCTACCATTAAATGTCTCAGACTTAAAAAAAAAACCCCAGAACCAAACAAAGTCAAACAACATCAAAACACCAAAAGTAACAGAAAAGATAGTAAAGTACAGATAAAGGATTAAGAATCTTGGGTACATTTAGAATTTTGAAGGTAAACAACATGAAGCTAATTCCTTTTGAACTTTTCCATTAAAGATTACATCTGGAATTCTATGTTGTTATCAGCTGTTGCTAGTGTTGTTTGGTTTAAAGGCCTTGGAACCAGTTAGTGAGTCACTGTTCTTTACAAGCAAAGTCCTATATACTGTGACTAAATTAGACATTATGTTTATATCTAGCCCAATCCTGAAAGTAATTATTATTAAACTATTAAATAAGGAAGCTGCAGACTAAATCAGTGGAGCTAGGTGATACATAACTAGATGTTTGCATCAAAAACCAAGTGACCATCCGCATGAAGAAGTTGACTTGAGTCTTTTGCAAAGTGTGACTTTCATTCCAAGTCAATATTCCACATCAAATTGTACTGATGTATGGTATTGGTATCATACAGCTGAAAAGGACTCCAAGGAGGTGTCATATCTACCCTCTCATTCTTTCTTCAAAGCCAAGATCAATAAAGTTTGTTTTAATGGGTGCTTGCTGAAAGTTCTCCTTAAACATTTGTTGTGATTACTTACTGTAATAATCTATTCCAGTGTTTCACTAGCCTTGCCATTAAAATGTTTTTCCTGATTTCTGATAGGAAGCCTGGCTTGCTGAACATTACTTTAACTTGTTATTTTTTTGCTCTGGGGTTACAGGGAACTTACTTTGCTTCTTGTAGGAAACTTTCATATTGGAGTTCCTTAATCATGTTCTAATTGTTTTCATCTCTCAAACAATCCCAACTTATTCTTTTATTTAGAGAAAGATAATCTTAGGGTTGTTTTGTTTTGTTTTGTTTTGTTTTTCTGGCATTTTGGATCATTAATTCTTGTTGCTTTCATCTGAACTCTTCCTATTTCTTCTTTTTTCTTCTTTCTTTAAATGCACTGCTCCAGACTCAGGCATGGTGTTCCAGCTGTCATATTAATAAATTCTACATTTTCATTTAAATAAAGGTAAATTTCTCACTTTTGTTTTTAAGGAAGGATTAACAGTAAGACTTGATCTTACAAGTGTAATGATATCTGTTAATCCAAGCAACAGTCTAGAACAATATGAAAAGATGCAATATGTGTTTGAATGAGTTTTTAGTTCAAAAGTTTATGCTCCAGCAGTATCCTGTATCTGTTACCCTTAACTCTCATGATGGGTACCTCGTTATGACTTGATCATATCCAGATATGAGCCATCATACTAAAAAGAATAACTGAAAGGTTAAATCCTCCATGTATTTTTTCAAGGTTTTGAAGCACTGTCAGAGTGACAAAACATTAGTGCTCTAAACTGTTCTAAAGCATCCTGGTGGACAAAAGAAGTTAAAAATTTAACTTTTCCACATATTTGCTTTGGATTTCCCATTTTGGCACTGGACAATCCCAATTCGAGGCAATAAAAGGATCAGGTGAGAAAGGTATTTATGGGAGTGGCAAGATCATCGGTGGCAACTGGAAATTAAGGTCCAGATTTAACTGTGCAGTAAAGATGAATAGTATGTTCTAGATTAAACAACAACAACAACAACAAAGAGTTAGAAAGTTAGCCCATTCTAACTAGCCTTTCAAATTCATTCTACATCTGAACTGCGTATCTAGAAAAGAGCAAACTGCGGTATACTCAGTTAAGTAAAGTGAAGGTCAATTCATTTTTAGTTTATATACGCTTGAGTTGCTGTGGATTGGGAGAACAACACTTCCAAAGCAACAGTGGGAGAGTCATGTTGGAAGAATTAAAGATGACGTGATGTTTACAGGGGAGCAGTTTTAATGTGATCTGATCATGAAGACATAGTGGCTATCAAAGAAAAGGACCTTTATGTGATTACACAGGTATCTAATTTATACGTGCTTTTACTTCCAACGTTTAGGAATATTGCAAGCTTTTTTGGAGAGATGTAATTTATATTTATTTATCTATTCTAATATTAAAAAGATGAGAAAGCATTTTTAACTCAGTGTAATTTTAATCTAAAAAAAAGTTAGGAAAATCAGCTCATAATACTTAGGTCACTCCAAAAGTAACGCCTCCTATTTATTTCCCTGGAAACTACAACAGATACAAAGAGCACAATAATGGTATTTGATAGAGAAAGTTGCCAGCTACAAAACAGCATGTTTCAACATAGTCATCATCATTAGCTGTGCATTTTCACCAGTGATGAACAAGAGCCTGCATGCCATGCTTATAATAATCCACACAGGTGGAGGTGAGCCACTGTTTCACAGCTGCTATGATAGTATAATTGCTAGGAAATGTTGTCCACATAGTCCATTTTTCATCAGCTCAAACAGATGGAATTCCAAAGGTGCCAAATCTGGATTATACAGTGGTTGTGGTAGGACAGTTCAGCCAAGATTGGCAGTGTGCTCCATGGTCTTCAAACTGATATGGAGTCTGGCATTTTTATTTTGCAGGAGAAAAGTTTTCTTCTTCTCTGGCCTGATTCTGGAAACTTGAGTCTTCAAGTTTGTCAGTACTGCAATCTAGCAGTCAGAGTGATTGGTTTGTCTGAATTCCAGGAAATCCAGAAGGATCACCACTTTCCTGTCCCAAAAGACAGTGCACATCTCTTTACCTACTGAGGGCTGGAGCTTGCTCTTTGATGGGGAATTCACATGTCGCTACTTCATGGACTACCATTTTAACTCTGGCTTGTAGTAGTGACACCACATCTTGTCACCAATGAGAATGTGATCCAGGACACTGTCACCTTCAGCCTCATATTGGTTCAGCCTGTGTGTGCTTTTGTAGGACCCACCTAGCACAAACTTTGCAATAGTCCAACACTGCCACCATCGTTTCCAATGCATTGAAGCTGATATGGAGCTCCATACAGTCTCTGGTCATAATCCAGATGATATGCTCATTGTATCAAGATAGATCTGCACGGCTTGTCTTTCATATCCCAGTCACTGCTGCTGAAATGCACTACCCACCTCCTCTCTGTGCTCACATCCACTGTTTGGTGTCCATAAATGCTGAGTAAGGATTACTGAATGTCAATGGGAGCAATATTTTTCCGCATGGAGGAATTCACTGACACATCTTTGATTCGAATGCACTTCCATGTAGGACATCATTGTATCAGACTGCTCCTCTGCTGCCATATGTCGCATGGCATCCAAACATAATGGAATGTTGGTGGGAAGGTACAACCTCTACTGCCATACAACCAACATCTGATTCTGACGTTGTGGGACATCATCATAAAATTGGAGGCATTACTTTCGGAGCAACCCTCATATATTTAAAAGCATGCTGTTTTATGGTATTATTCATTTTGCTTCAAGCTCAAGTACCATAATAAACATTAGGTTCTTAAGTTGTATGATGACTTAAGTATTTCCCAATGTCTTCTCTTAATCTAGCTGAATAATGCATTCCTTTCAAATGCATAATTTCCATGAAAAACAATGGGAGTACTACATTGTTGAAGGAATAATGGATACATATGCCAGGGTGTCTCACTTTTGAGTCACTGTTTTAACTTGAATGACAAATGAGGCTAACCGAAGGAAATAAATAGAGTAGATAGAGAGTTATTGAGAATATTTTTAATTCCAAACTTATTTGTTTCTCTACTATAAGAGGATGAAATGACAGTAATCAGAATTTCTGATAGTAATCTCAAATGCATGTATATTTACCAATATTTTCCAGGAAATGTTTCACAACAAGATCATATGTTTTCTATTCAGTAAAATTCCGTATAATTGACTCAATTTTAAGGATGCCAACCTAGATATAAGCCCATGTATAGATTTTATAAAGTACAATAGTGATAAATATTCATACTATAAACTCAGTGTGGGCTTTTTTTGTGTGTGTGAAGTTGAACTAGAAATAGCATAATGTACTGTGTGCATTCAAATACTCAATCTTCTGTAAAATGTAAATCCATAAAATGTTACAGTCCTTATCTACATTCATAGAAGGCCAGAAAAAAATAGTAGTAAGGATTCTTAATGCTGCACAAAACATCTTGCTACTTCAAACCAGCTTCTGTTCTGTTTTGTCACGTGCACATTCCTTCTGTACTCTCAGTGTTCTCTGCAACCTGCTCTCATGCTAGGAATTATTTCATATTCTTAATTAAAAAGATTGGTCCAACTTCCATTGCTCACTTATTAACTTTTCAGCCATTCTTTTTAAACTTTTCCCCATGCTCTGTTTGAAGCTCAGGAGGCTTTTACTATTCCCAAAGCATCCCTCCTTACAATTCTCTTTTGTTATGTTGCTACATGAGTTGACAACAGTTAGGCTGGCTTGAAATCTCTCCCTATCGCACTATCTTTTTTTTGTTGTTATTTTCTCATAGTATCCTATTTCTTGTATCTCTGTGTTTAGATTGTAAGGTCTCTAGTGAAAATACTGTTTTTATTCCTGTGCTTGTAGAAAGCCCAAACAGGGAATCTTTGGTTCTATCTTAGTACAATAAATAAGCGTAACAGTAGTAATACAGATAATGCACAATGCTACTCTTTTAATTCCTAGTAATGCAGAGATTTTTCAACTCATAAAAACTTTGCAATAGAATTTCATCTGGGTCCTGGAAACATGATAGGTTGGGGTGGTGGGAAGCTGGAAGGAAGAGTGAACAGGGGCAAAACAGAGCTTATCCTCAAAATATTTCTGTTCATTGGTCTCCATTTATTATCTTTCCTTCTCCCTCATAATCAAAAATACACTAGGTCCAATAACATTTATGCTGAAAGCATTTTGTCTCTTGGGCACATAAATTGGTTCTGGTGTGTGACAAACTCTGTAGGTATAGCTAAAGGATTGTAGCAGTTCAGATTAGACTGAGTGCTGGGTTGTTGGTTTTGTTTGTTTGTTTGTTTGTTTGTTTTCCCGAAAGAATGGCTTTGGTTGAGAGTGGCTGTGGTGGAGCAAAAATTTTCTGTGAAAAAGAGGTCATAAGGCAGGGTGGAGGCACTGTGGTGCAAAGAGGGGTCGGGATGTTGAAAGGCAATGCAACCTTCTGGTGAGGTACTGAAATAGGGATCCATGAAGGGTTACGAGGCAAGGACAGATATAGAAATGTGTCTGAAAAAAGTACGACTCAGACTCATGAGTTCTTGAATATAAATGCGAGCAGGCTTCAGAATCAAAATCAAGCTGGGACATGACAATAGAGACTAGGCAATATCAACAAGGAGTGTGTTCAAAGAACGTGGTGGAGAAGGTGATACAAAGTCATGGAAGAAATTAATGCTTTTGAGATATGAAGATATTCATACATTTTAGAGGTTGGATGGTGGATTTCTGGTTATCTCCTGTATATTTGATGGTATTGCCAAATGTAAAGAGACAGAGGTAGATGGAAGGCACAGCTCTGCAGTCCAGTTTGAAACAGCAGGAACCTCTGGCTAAACCATATCACATAGAATCACAGACCCAGTTCACTTAGCCTTTCTTCATATCACAGACTACTATTTTTTAAAAACAGAATATGTTTTACCAGCACTGAATGGGTATTTAATTAAGAGTATTTAAATGAAGGTACTTAATCAGAAAAGAGTGTTATTCTGTGATACCAGATCTTGAAGTCATTCTGTCTGCCTGTATAATGTTGGTGAACAAGGCTGGGCTCTTTCTTTGCTAGTTTGCAAAGCCCTTGTTCTCATGACTTGTCCAGACAGCGTATCAATGATCTGTATGGGTGCTCATGTGTTTGTTACATAAAGACACTGAATGTAAATCATATGGTCAAGCAAGTGTCTAAAAAAGCAAAGTATCTTTGTGAGAATTACAATAATCATTCAAGAAAATGGTCTCTGAAAAACTGCATGTGTGAATTCCGAGTGTATACTATTTTGTCCATTCTTGTCTTAGCTTTGTAATACTCCATTTTCATTTTCTCAGTGTTTTGTGCTCTTTGCCTCAATGCAACCTGCCAAAATGAAAATTTTGGATAACTCTTAGGTTCTTCAAAAATCTTGAATAAACAGATCTGTTGATTTTATTCTCTGAATTTATTACTAGAATTTTTGTAGTGGAAAGAAAAAGTACTCTGCATACTCAGTCCTTATGTAGCAACCTAGAAAACAGAGATGTTATTTTTGAAAAGGATACAAAGGCAATTGCTCAAATTCAGTTTCTCATTCTACATAGCTTATCTGTCTGATTTCAGGAGCTCAGTTTGTCTTTATATCTCAGTTCCTCAGCTGTGTAATAGAAATGGAAGTCTTCCTACATTTTGCAGAGAAGTTCAAATCTTTTTGGACATATGAATTTTAATGCAGGTTTTCTCTCTTAGCTTGTTATTAAAGCATACCAGTGATGTCTTACACTCATTTAATATGATTTAAAGACTCCAGAAGGCTTTTAGATACTCTAGGGAGTTAGCACAGGACTAGAGTAAATGTGTAAAAACTGGTTAGTATCAACAAGTATGAAGATGAACATATGTTTCTAACTGTCGATGAAATTAAGTTCTGTTGAGCATCTATATTGTGGGTCTCCTGAGAGGAGGTAGAGAAGGAATTGGTTTTTAAAATGGAATGGGAACAGTCTGTGGAAGGGGTCATTTACTATGTGGCCTGAGAAACATTTTTCACATTAAACATTTTCTATAGCAGTATGGAATTTCTAGAATTGCAAGGGAAATTTACCAAATTGCTCAATCTTAAAAGGAGTTCTCTGTTGAAGCTTCCAGATTTTAATTGAATTTCTTATTTTTATTTTGTCATTTCTTTGAAGTTGTCACTGCCTTTTTCATTTTTTTCAGACCTTTACTATGATTTCCCATTGCTCTGTTTTTTAGAACTTGCTAACAACACAGTCATATAGTGCCAAAATTTTGCTTCATCCATTTATATTTCATCAGCCATGATATTTATTTCAGCATGTTGGATGAGATTGTCTGAACTGCGCGTCATAGAACTACTGTTTAGCAAACTATACTAAGAATATGTTTATCTCCTTTCTCTCTCTCTCTCCCTCTTTCTTTCTTTCTTTCTTTTTCTTTCTTTCTTTCTTTCTTTCTTTCTTTCTTTCTTTCTTTCTTTCTTTCTTTCTTTCTTTCTTT
>JACDJE010000467.1:40000-177698 GCA_016647715.1 Pavo muticus | reverse complement strand
CTTTTTTTTTTTTTTTTTTTTTTTTCTGTCTTCACATCAACCTGGAGAAAGTTAATTCACAATGTATATTCAGAGCTCGTTCAGGGGGGTCATTTTATGGGGTTATTTTTAATACATTTTTGTTTCCAAAGAAGACATCAGCAGTGACATCATGGTCGACTGCTGATATTTGCAAAGTCTTTAAAAAAACACAGTAACTTTGCAATATGAAATTGTGCTTAGAGATTTGTGTGCTCTGTTTTTCAGTCGCATTCTAAATATTAGAAGTCTTTTTAAAGCGATAGTGAGATTTTTTTGTTATTATTTCTAGCACAGAAGCGATGAATGCTGCATAATTAAGTACAGTATTTAATTTGGCTGTTGTGAAGCAAAAGAATAAGGTAATAATTTTTATTGTACTAATCAGACTCAAGATGTTCTCTGTGTTAATTGGGTTAAAAAAATTGCAGTACTTATTAGAAATTCTAATTTCACAATGCAGCACTGACAATAAGCTCAGCCAGTGAATTATTCACATCTTTAATTTGCTCTCTTAATGACAGTGTTCTGTAATCAGAGTGCAGAGACTGCTTCCTATGCATTATGTATGATGTTCAGGACTTAAATGCAGGACATTATGAAGCCTCTCAGTGGCTCAGTAATTAGTTTTCCACAAGACAGGGCTTAGATATTCACAGATAAAAGTCTACAGTTGAGATAATGTTAAGGTGGTGACTCATGCTAACAAAAGCAGGAAAGTTCAAATTTAACTACTCTCCATTCTCCCTTACTGTGCAGGGGGAGGGGAAGAAAGTCTCCAAAACTAACCCGTGGCGGTGAGTACGCTACAGGCTGCCCAAGGGGCAAACGGCTGCTTTATTTAACTCTGTCTTTTTGGCAACTTTTCTTACTGAGAGGTTGGAGGGGGAGTCGCGCTTCGTGCATCTTTTTAAAGGTTGTGAAAAGGGCAATCATGTACCCACCAACAGAGAGCGATTGTTTATAGCAGAGATTCCATCTATTTTAAATATACTGGTTTTATCTGAAGCACAGACGTTTGTAACTTCTATCAGATGGCAATGTTTTGAATGGGAGCTACTTTGTTAGGTGTAGAAACTTTACAAACACCTGATGCTTGCTGTTTTGCTGCTGTACCATTTTTGGTTAGCATGGTCTATTCTGTATATTCCATTTTACAAAGCAACTTTATCTAACAGTTCAGTTCTCACCATCCAAAACATGAAGTATAAAGGAAGTTNTTCTTTCTTTCTTTCTTTCTTTCTTTCTTTCTTTCTTTCTTTCTTTCTTTCTTTCTTTCTTTCTTTCTTTCTTTCCAGATAAAACTGAATAGTGAAGAAGCTAAGTTATTTTTATTTAAAGGGATTTCAAAATCTAATAAGTACCAGTAAAAAGAAATGCTTTTAAAAATGCGTGAGGAAGTCAATATGGGTTGTCTGAAAATAAGCCATTAGCCAATACATTATTAAAGTAACTATCTACATTATTAAAATAACTATCTACAGATACCATTTTTCATCAGTTGAACTCAAAGTATTTGCCAAAGTAAATGAGTGTAACCTTCATTTTGCAGATGTCCTGACAACCTAATCTGTAAAACAGAGACGTAAAATGATGTAATCTTTATTTTGACAGCAATCAGTTAAATAAATTTGGCTGAAACAGTCATCCTGGCTGTTAGTAATAGCAAATTTGGGCATGACTATACAAAAGAACTGTTCTGAAGTGTCTATCATGGATGAAAAAGGAGGAGTTTTCTTCCTGATATCTGGTAGCTTGCCTTCAAAGAACTGGGACTGTATGGTAACTGAAAATAATGCTACTTTTATGATATTGTCTCTAAATATTCATACAAGGATGAGTATGCATTTCACTATCCTTTCTGCAGAGAAAGATTTTATGAGCTAGGAGGTCATGATGGCGTCTGATGACAAGATCTGAAACCTCCAGAGGCAAAATTCTCCCCAGGAATAGAGAACAGGAATTTTGTCCACCTGCCAGTGGAGTAATTTTCCATTTCAGAAAGTGCCTTATGTTTCATTCTGTCTACAGCATGTTTAGTAAACAAACACACACAGAGAAGCTGCAAATAATTATAATATTTTTAGAGATTCCTCAGGTTTCATTATGAGAGTTGTATACTATAATTTACCTGGTGCATTTATATGACTTAGAAGTACATAAAACCGTTCTTATTGTTGGTCTGACATGAGAAGTTTAAGTTTGGAACAATGGGATTACAGACTAGAGGGATTAAACTGACAGCTGCCTCACTTTGAGATTAATCTATAGAAATGAAAATACATTATCATGAAAACTGTACTGGAAAATGTGTCTCACATTAACTAGTGGGCATAAGTAATGAATTGTATATAATTGCGTGTTGTATATTCATATCAAAATACAGAAACTGCTATTTCTGAAAAATGAAAATGGTACAATGGTATTATGTAACAGATTAGATCTAATAATTTCAAGTAAGTTGTTAAAGGCCGTAAGATGTTTTAATTTATCTCCTGCTTACACCGATGTGGTTGTCAGTAAGTGGCTATGTTTTGTAGACTAAATAGTGAAAAATAACCTCTCTCAGTTCAGAGTGCAAATATGAGCTGATTTTTCCATGAGGATATGTCAGCCCCATTTTAGAGAAAGGACTGAGGAAATGGTCCTCTCTCATCCCTATTCCTTTCAGGGAAAGAACACGTTTTCAATTACACTGAATTAATGGCTTCTGTGTTTCACCAAGGGGCCACCTCTAGGTAGCCCATGCAACTCCAGGCACACAGAGCTCACCTCTAATAGGAAGTTGCGTTGTCCCTTGTCCTGGTGCATGAACAAATATGGTTTTCAGCAAAAAGTAAACAAACCTTAAGATCTGATCATTTAAATACTTGACAAATGTTAGTAGTTTTATTGCAGTGTGCTGGACAGCTGTTCATTGGAATAGATGTTTGGGTAATCAGATATTAGAGAATAGATTCTTCGTACGCTAACGGAAGAAAAAGAGCTCTTTTTTTGTTCTAGGCATAATTGAAAACTGTGACAGTTTTGTTGGTTGAAATGATGAAAGTTGTTCAGACTTCATCTGGAGGAGACTTATTTATGATTTTATTTTATTTTATTTTAATAGGAAGTATGATGGAATAGAATGGCTAGCAGTACTTATAATGCAAATCCAATGCATTATTTTCAAATAGGTTTACTTTAAAGATTTTTTAAAATATCAGCTCTTTTTTAATTTTCAAGTTCTGAATATGCAGTTTGAGGTTTTTCAAAGTAATGTAGCTTTACAAACTTTTATACTCTGGAAGTTGTTTCTTATATCTAAAATTTTAGAATTCACATTTATGATTACTTTTGAATATTTTGATCTTGATTTTTAGTATTTACTTAAGTCACAATTTATATAAGAAGGGAAGGAACATTTTTAAAATAAATATTGCCTGTCATTTTTGCTAGTTGAACCTCTTGTAAATTAGAGCAGTGATGTAACCTTTTTGAAAGCAGTTCCATCTCTTGATACTTCTTAAACCAAGCTATTAATAGCACTGAAATCAGCTAGATATACCAGATAATCATAGCCACAAAAGCCATCTATCTATTATAAGTAAACAGTATGATAACCCACAAGATTTTTTTCAACCCTAAAATCAGTGTTAATCAAGCTGATTATGTCATATCTGAAGTGCAGTGACACTGTCTATGGTACCAAACATAATATCACTGAATTAGCGTATTGTTATGTCCAAGCTAATATACTGTGCATTTTAACACACCAGTTAAATTGGACACAGCTTGCACTGATCAGGTAGAGCTTACTTCTGGTTCAAGAACTACTTTGATCCAGTCAAACACGGGGGATATCTTCTGCGTACTCCGCTGCAAATACAAACTGCGCTCTCTTATCATCTTATTTTTTAGTAGTAGACTTTGGAAAAATAATTTTCAAAATATTAATGGTTATCAAGCTACTAAATAGTTGAAAAGGCAATGTAGTTTCCTAATTCATTAGTTTTAGCACTGTTTAGGAACTTGATTTTATTCTAGCTCAAATGTAAAGATCATTAATAAAGTAAACTGTCACGCAAGGCTTAGTATCATGTAAAACTGTGGTAGGAGATTCTTCTATCTAAATTCTGCTTTGTTAAGTGACATTGATTACGGAAAAAGTATGAACAATCTTAACAGCATTGTACTCCAACTGCTGTTATGCACAGGATTATGCAATGCTTCCGGAGCGCTCCAGTAAACGTAGATAGTGATATGTCTAAAACGTACCTTACTTACTAAATACTTTCTGTATTGTGAAGTCTCTCTCTTTTTTTTTTTCCCCCAAAAAGTAATTTAGTGGGAAATAAGTCAAAAACTTTCTGGCCTCTTTTCTAATAGCTGATTTGGACTTGTGTGCATCATCTTAAGGTCCTACCGGGGCTTTGCTCATGAACATGTTTTGGTACGTCTTCTCATCTGGTCCTCACTTCAGATAGTACAGGGGGGTCACTCATAATCAGAGGTGTAGGCTGCTTCCTTTCTGGACCCTATGTGAATCATCAGTGGCATAAGCTTACGACAAATATTATGAAGACATAAGAGAGCTTGTCTCTTGTCAGAGAGAGGATAAGAGAAAGGGACTGATTGCGCTGCAGAGGGAGGATGAAATGGAAGAAGTGGTGTACTGATCTGTTTAAGAGATTTTTGGTTTAAGAAATAGTTCTGTAAGACTGAATGCACCTTGGTAACCAGTGGGTTTGTACTTGTGAATTTATGTTTTAAGTGAGTAATACTCAGACTGCATGATAAACTTTCCCTTTATTAGACAAGAGAGAAACAACTTGAAAGAGAGGTTCTGGTAAGTAGAGGTTGTGCTCACTTCATTATTCAGCAGACACCATACCCAGCAGTCTGTTTTTAAAAAGTCTTTAAGAATGCCATTTCTTTGAGACCTTTTCCTGTGCATTGTACTCAGATGGAATTGGTTACTAGAAGTGATCAAGAGAAGCTGAGCAACACAGAGAGATATACAGTATTGTTACACTACTGATTTGTTTGAGGAAGCCGTGTGAAAAGAACCAATAGTCTTTGGTCCAAGGAGCTTTATATTCTCTCAGAATCTACAAAAAACACTGCTAAGTCTTATGTCTTAGTAAAGGAATGGTGTTTCTTTAATTTAAAATAATTTAAGCATGTTCATTATTTCTTATTCAGAGAAATCGGATCCATATCCTGGAGAATAAGGTCAGGTGCCAGGCTTCTAGAACTAACAGCTTCCAATAGAAAGCTATTACTGCTTCTTCTCTTTTACCCTGGAAAACTCCACTGCATATGCTGCATTCTTATTGCCTCGCTCTTCTCTGTTCTTCATTTCTCTATTCTCTTACAGTATATAAAATTCACTCTTTTACCCTTTTTTCAAACAGTTGTTTTTTAATGAATTTGTAACACTTCTCTAGTTTCAAATAATCCTCTCCTTTGCCTCGATAATTTATAATCAATGGCAAAAAAAAAAGAGAAATTATCCAGTTAGACATTTTGTGTGCTTTCTAAAAGCAACACTTTTATTTCTTTATGCTGTAGAAATCTTCAGAATTTTCAGTTAAAATAATGTCATTTCATGTATTATCTCTGTATCATTAATTTTCTTAATCTAGGAAAATAAAACAAATAGGAATATATCTGGCAACATAAAATGATAAATAGTAAAAAGTAGGAAGTTGGTAATACTATTTTATTAGAACCATCTTTGGTAACAACTCCTCTGATACCTGTTATATGTGCTCCTGAATAGCCACTGAACTAACACAGAACATCTGCTGCTTTGGCTGAATTTAAATTCTCTCCTCTGATAACCTTGTAATTTGCCAGTTGCCTAAAACTGAAATACACAGTCCTAACCCGTTAAACAAAATCAGACTCCACACATCCAGAAACACATACCAGTAGATCCAAATGCAGAACCAGATTTTAAGTGTTGATTATTTTGTATTGTTATGTTTTGTTTAGAAGTTTATGGTTCAGAGGTAGAGAGTATTTAAATCATACAGGTAAGTGTGCAGGCACTCCCTATTGTGCAGCCCTAGGAAAATAAGCAGAAATGTTTATTTAATAATGGATTTACTAACATATGAACAGACAGTAAGTGAAGATAAGTGAGTAATAAAACTCTACAGTCAGGACCTGTTCATATTCCAGAGACTTCACATCGTCTGAAATTCTTCATCTAAGAAATACTTGAGTGAGTGTTCCCCTTAGAGTATCACTGGCAGTTACATGGCATTTTTAGAAAATATTTTATGTACTATATGTTGAAATTCATTTTCCAAGGAAATAATTGCGTTCTTATATAATTGCGAATTTTCCGTGGTTATTCTTGCAATATCTTTTCCTTTGGTTTTTGTCAGTTGTGTTTGACTGAAGCTTTTACCCCAATTCCATTTATTCTATAAATAAGACTGTCATCTTTCTAGAGAACAAAGTCATCCAAGTTCAAGCTCTTGCACAGTATGTATTTGAAAAATGATAATTCTCTCGTCTCTTCTCTCAGTAAAAGTGATTAACTAATAAATGTTTTTTTTCTCCAGTAATCATTGCGTGAACTTAAATGTTTTTACTGCTTTATTAAAAAAAGTATAAATTGGAATTTCTTAGAGAGCTTGTTATACTTAATGAATTCTAAGCTTTCTATTATTTTCCATTACATGTCTTGTAAACTTCCAGTTATTTCTTAGAAATAATTTTGACTTCATGACTTTGAGAAAAAAAATTGTATTATTGCTACAATTACTCTTTTTGCTCTTTGAGCATTTTTCCTAGCTCATCCAGCCTGGCTTCTTGCTCTGGTTTTGAATATCAGTATACTGAAAAGGTGATAACCATAAATCTTTTAATCTGTACTAGGATTTTACTTGTTTCAGATGCTTCGACACTTATAAGCAAATGACTACTTTGTTCTGTCAAAGTCTGAGATTTTTGACTCAGAAGGGACAGTGAAAAAAAGCTTGTAAAGTTTGTTCTAATTGGAAATACA
The DNA here is from genome assembly GCA_016647715.1 of Pavo muticus. Classification (NCBI taxonomy): domain Eukaryota; kingdom Metazoa; phylum Chordata; class Aves; order Galliformes; family Phasianidae; genus Pavo; species Pavo muticus. The sequence goes on along the minus strand of JACDJE010000467.1, from coordinate 170,677 downwards.
TATTTAAGTTTCATTCTTGAACATCATTAGCCCATACATGTGACATAATTTTGTATGAGGTTAGGATAATTTCCTAAATTCAAGCAATGAAACCTTCTGCAGAAAAGTAAATAGTTCTGACGGTTTATTAACATCTCAATTGTCTTAATATCATAAAAGTTGATTCAGATTTGAGACCTGATGTAGGAGATCCTGGGACTGATTCTTGAAAGGACTTCACTGTTCTTCTGAGAAATTTACATAGGAATTTTATGATGGAAGTTGCTGTATTTGATACGGTGCTGGGGGAAAGTCAGTACTCCTCAAAAGGAGAAACTGGTTAAAATGCAGCTTTAAAGTCCTCTGCTTGTTTTGCATGGATGAATGATAACAACTTCATTCCAAAGTTGTCTTCCCTTCAGTCATTTATTTCAAAGCAGAAGCTTTTCTGTAGTTCATGTTTTTGTATGTTTTTGTGTTCATGTACTTGTGTGTTTATCCCTTTTCCTTATCATAAGAAAATTTGTGCTGTAATATGCTTAATTTTTTCTTTTCATTTAGATTATTTTTAATGTTTTTACAAAATACTCAGGTTATGATTTTGTGAACCAAGACAAACATGTTGATCATACATTGTTTCTTTTTTTTGAAGCTCTCAGCTTTTACTATAAAATTCTAAGGTAAGTTGTTTGCTTTCTGCGTTGTAGTGTGTTATCTGATTACGAATGAGAAATACGGTCTTCTACACAAATACTAAAAAGTAAAAATGGAAGTACATCTGTAAGGGGAAGATGGGTAGCCCTCAAGATAAATACTATATGAAAGTTGAGTCCTACACGTTTTTTAGGAATGACATTGGTGGATATTTTGGAACTTCTCTTTTTCAGATCAGAAGTTCTAAAGGCCTGAGAAATCTGTCTTATCTAATATGCTATTTTATGATATTAAATGTTTCGTCAAAATTCCTAGCAAGCTTAGGAGATTGGCTGATTTTTCCTTATCCATTAGATGTCTCTCTTTAACGTATTATCAGGAGTTTTTGGTAGTTGTTTGTTTCAGCATTCGCAATACGTTTTATCTTTTTTTTTTTTTGGTCTTTCCATTTCAGTCTCACTGGCTGACTTTATATATAGCAGGCTATTTTTATTTATTTATTTATTTACCATTAGGAATTTTTTTGTTGGTGTTCATACTTTGTCCCCTTCTACATGTTTTATCTTCAGATCTGTTAAAATAAGATCTATTTTCTTTCAGTTTCAGGGTTGATGCCAGTGAGTTTACAACTTCTTTGTACTCTGTGCCATAAGTTTTCTGGAATCAAAAGAGGATAATTTTAAACTCACTTTGGCAAAGTGTTTAATTCAGACAGAGATTTTATTATTTTTTAATGAGGTGGCTGGCAAAGTTTTTGTACTGATCCTTCCATTTTTTTTTTTCCTGTATTTTTTGTTACACTGGAAACTCCTTGCCTATCACTTGTTACAGGCAGTCAAACCGACATGCTTCATTTAGTAACCAGGTAATGTATTTAGGGAGGAGTAGTATCTCCTTGTATAATGGCAGATTTCATCCTGTATACTTGAGAATAACGGAACAGGTGTCTTAGAGTGTGATCTGAAGGACAATTTTCAAATGCATTTATAAAAATTTATTTATAATTGTCCTCTAAATTGAATGGATATACTTAATAGACTGGTATCATAATGAAAATATGGGTCTTGTTAACACTGAATAATTGAACTTGGTGGAAAGCCAGGAAAAGTTCCTAATAGCTGTGCTGCTTCTAGAAATCATTATTCTTTTTTTTTTTCCTTTTTTTTTCTTTTTTTTTTTTTTGTCTGGCTTTGGGGAAGATTGTTGCTATTTAGCCTACAGGTGCTACTGCCTGCTGAGAAAAGGAATATGCATGTGATGAAAAAGCTGAAAATGTGGAGGATGGTCCCCATGGCCAGAGAAGTCTGTTGCGTGTGGTAGAAGTTTGTGTTATCTACCTTTGTGTTAAGCAAAAAAAGACAGCTATCAGCAGGTGCAATTAAAATATAGTGAGATTCTGATGTTCTTTAAGTTCTGTGTTAGACAGGAACTTCAAAAAAGAAAAAAAAAACTTTAATAAAGTTGTCATGTTTGTAAAGAGGAACAGAAAGTACAAAACTGAGGTCAGTAGTGTTTTCATTCATCTCTTCTATTTTGACATTTTTGTTAGTGAACTAGGAAATCAATAAAGACTAATTTCATTGGCAATGATTAAAAAGTACATAGGAAGGAACACTCAGGATGTGTATTGTTCCTTCCAAGGGCACTTTGTATAAAACATAAAATAAATTGAATGGTTCTTTTTGTCTAATTGGCTCATATATCATAGATTCTTTAGAATACTAAATGTACGAAAGAAAATTTGTGGCATTGGATATAGAAAAAATATATATTTTTTTGTTTTTGTTTCACTGATTTTCACACCCTCCTAATAAATACTTGTCTGGTATTTTAAGGCCATTCATAAAAATATGAAGTCATAATAAATGTAACTCATAACATCAATATAATACAAGGAGTGTATAATTGAGGAGAGGAGAGGAGATGACAGGAGAGAAGAAGAGAGGAGAAAAGTTTCTTTAAATTTCTCAAAGCTAAGGAGGAGCCAAAAGTACTTGCAAGCACAAGCTTGCAAAGCATGTGGTCCAGCTGACTTTGAGCTGTACAAGGCCAACAGAAGGAAATGATGAGTGAAATAGTAGATGACTGTCCTGCAGGGAATGGAAGCATCCAACTTCCACCCTAATCTGTTGTTTAGGGAAGGTTTTTGCTTGTATAGGGCCTGGATCTGGAAGGTTCTGGATAGACTACCAAAGCTTGACCAACTGTATGACTTACGGGTAAAGATAAAAGAACAGATCACTGTGGGTAGCACTGTAGTGGGTGTCTGCTATAGGCTGCCTGACAGAAAGAACAAATGGATGAAGCCTTCTACAACTGAAAATGGCCTCACATTCTCAGGGCCCTGACAGGGGGGGCTTCATGAGGACTTCAACCAACCAGTATTTGCTGGAGAAATAACAGAGAGGAGCAGAATCAGTCTAGAACATCAGTGACAACTTCCTGACTCAAGGGATGGAGGAGACAACAAGGAGAGGTACTCTGCTGGCTCTCATACTGACAAAAGAGAAGGAGCTTCTTGGGGATACAAAGGCCTAAATACATCCTTGACCATGAAATAGTGGAGTTCAGGATCCTGAGAGGAGAAGCCAGGACAAAAAGCAAGGCCACAACCCTGGAATTAAGGATCACTGACTTTGGCCTATTTAAGGATCTAGTTGGAAGAGTCCTGTGGGATAAAGCCCTGGATGGAAGAGATGCCCAGGAAAACTGGTTAATGTTCAAGGACTACCTCCTCCAAGCTCAAAATGGTCCACCCTAATGAGCAGGAAGTCAGGCAAAAATGCTAGGAGGCCTGAATAGACAAACAAGGCCTGTGACAGAAAAAATGAAAAGAAGTATATAGAAGGTGAAAGCGGGGACAATTAACATGGGAAGAATACAGAGACAGATGCTATGTGAGCATGGAGGTAGGAAAGCTGAAGCCTGTCTAGAAACGAATCTGGCAAGGGAAGCCAAAGGCAACAAGAAGAGTTTCTCTAAGTATATAAATGGTAAAAGGAAGACTAGGGAAAATGTGTGACCTGCTGCTGAACTGAGCAGGTGCACTGTTGACTCAGAACGTGGAAAAGGTTGAGATAATGAATGCCTTCTTTGTTTTAGTCTTTGGCAGCAAGACTGGCTGTCAGAAATGCCAGGCCCTGGAAACAGGGGGGAGGGATGCCATCCAAAGGGAGCTGGACAGACTTAAAAAGGGGACCCACATGAATCTATTGAGGTTCAACAAGGCCAAATGCAAGGTGTTGCACTTGGATCAGGGCAATCCCAGACGTGTACAGACTAGTAGAAGAATTCATTGAGAGCAGCCCTTCTGAGAAGGACTTGTCTCTTTCTTAACCCAACTATAGAAAAAGATTTTCAATAGCAAAGCATTTGGAAATGAAAGATCTAAACCTGTAGTTTTAGATGCACAGTGATTAATGCTGTTAGTTGTGAATGGGCAGTCAAGGAAAGAATTCTTTTACATCCTTGCTATATTTAAGGAATTACAAAGGCGACTAGGGTGGACTTTAAACATTTAAAGCTCTTAGTACTTAACAGTGCAATGCACATGCTTGCATCTAGTGACTCAGTCACACTTGTGAGGCCTCAGCTTTTCTATTTCTCCCGTTCAAAATACAGAATGGATTGTGTATGCCATCAGTTAGTTCTATGACATACCTCTAAAGAAAGGTGAAAAAGACAATATGGAGAAATCTATACTCCTTTTGCAATTTGTGGATAGTTTTGACACCATGCTGAGCAAGCACCTCTTCTTACTCTAGGACAGCACTGTTACATTAACTGTCTCTGAAGGAATTTTCTAAGAGAAGTTTCAACAGTAATATAACAACCTTAAGTCTCTTGAATAATTTTTTTCTTCCACTATAGAAAGTGTTTAAACACATAATAATTTGTTGTTTAGAGAATATATTACATTTTTATATCTGATTAAAAGTGCAACATAAATGTACTAATAATGTTGTTTAATTTATTAAAACGTATTATTGAATATGCGCATAAAAGTGTCTGAATATTGCACACTAAATCACAGCATCAGTGTTGGAGATATTTATGTGCAGATCTGAAATTGCAATCTTTGCAAGAAGGGTATGTGTGAAAAAAATACCTATGTTCCAAACAACTTGCTTTGAATTCATTGGCTCTGCCTGCACATTAGGATTAAACATGTGTTTATAGTGAACTAGAGACCCAAGAAGAAAAGTGACAAAAAGATTATTGTAGTCAAAATATGTAGTTGTAGGCATATATTTCCCTGAGTACTATCTAGATAAACAAAACTTCAAAAAGCGAGAAATAATAATAGAGAAATTTGCTTGTTTAAATGCAAGCAAGAAATTTTAGAAATAATATTTTTTCAGTCTTTATTCTCCCTAAATCTTTTTTTCCCTCCATTTTGTCTTGTCATCTTTTTGATCCTTCCTATTGTGTGCTTATCTGCATTTCCTTACAGATAACACTAAGACCTTTGGTGAATAGATGAACAAGTAGTTCTGGACAATGGCAATCTGTTAAGTAGGCTGCCATTTCACATTAAATTAAACTCTATATAGGTACAAGGAACATATTTTGTCACACATTTATTGTGCTACATTACTAAATTCATTAAGTATGTTACCTTCACACCTGTGTGTTCCTCTTGCAGATTTTCTTTTTAAAATATACATGGAAGAGATTGGGAGCTGAGAGTTAATCTGTTAATTATAGACTGAATTATTATATTGACAAGATCCAAATGTGTTCTATGGAGCCCAGACTGTATTGGTTAATACACATCATAATTCTAAACCTGGAATTCAGACTGAACAGAGCTGTAACACTTTTCACTTGAACAATCTCTGTAACACCTCATAGATAATTTATAACTGTGTTTAACTTTGTGTCAGCTTTCATTAGTTGATGTTCCCCTGTGGAAAAATGGATCTTTGTTTAAGCTAGGAAAAAAACAGAAACTTTCTTAGATATTTTAGAACAATCAGTCTGCATGGCATTTATCAGTGGTGAAGCAGCATTGCTCAATTTTTACGAGTAGGTTGATGTTGAATAATTCTGGGGGAAAATTTCATCAGTATAGTCCACTGCTCTCCTAAGACTGATGATGTTTGTCCATTTCTGATGCCCCCAAATCTGCTGCCACAGAATTTTTTTTCTTCATTTCAAGGACTGCATTGTTGATCTGAGGAACAGCAATTTTGTTGCCAAAAAAGATGAAACATTTGGTGCATAAGGTCAGTTGATGTTCTTGCCAATTGCTTCATGGCATTAGATCCTTCTGAATCTTTATTTAAAAATCTCCCGTAAAAGCATTGGAATACGTTAATTCTGTCCTTTACTACTCAATAGAAAGGATGAGTAGCTCAGAATATATAAGCTTTGAAATTATTTTTCTCTTGAAAAACAATCTAAACTTCAAATAAATCTTTATTCTACTTCTATACCTTTCTAATGTGAGTGGATAGTTAGTCATGGATTTGTTATAATTGTCCTTGTAAAAGCAATTTAGAATGAATTATTTTCTGTTTAAATAAGCTTACTTACGAAGAATAAATAAAATCCCACTGTCTATAAGAGTGATCAAGCTATAGAATACTTTATTTCTTATAGTATTATCTAGCACCTGATGAAAGCAGCAAGCAGTAATTCCTTCCTCCCTATTATACTTTTACTGTCTTTGTGGTTGGTGATTTCTGGCTACTCTTTTGAAAAGTTCGCTTGAAGCTGATTTCCTCCTTGTTCTGTTTCTCTCACACCTTTCTACTAAGGCAATATCTACCTGATTCTTCAACTCTTGTGTGGCTGGTAAGGATCTTACACTAAATCTGTAACATCACATTATTAAATCTGTCTTTAGCTTATTATTTATTACCAGATTCAATAGTGAATGTAATAAGAATAAAGGAAGCAAATTGGTGATATACTTCATGAAATGTTATACATATTAGCATATTTACTCTAGAAATTGATTGAGAATTTTCTTCTTATAGAAATCCTCTAGAACACTATTAAGTTTATAAGATAGTCATCTCAGGGCACTAATTTGGCTATCTGTACTAAAATGCTGTACAAATACACGAAGTTGACTGTGGACATAGAAAAGCGAAAAACATCACTAGTGATATTTTCATTTGCTTCAACTGCCAATTTGTAATGCCAGAATATTCTCAGTGGCTTTGCTTTCCTTAGTCATGGGCACAGTACTAAGCCAAAACCAAGCACTCATCTGGAAGTTGGCAATGGGTTTTATTGGCTTGCCCATTTCTTTTGATAAGAAGGGCTTTGTCCCTTAGCATAAGATGTAGTTGACCTTGAGTTGACTGGAATGTTGTTAATACTCAATAAATGACTGTCAAACAGTAATTGTGGAGAAACATGGCTATTGCTATTCTTATTGTCTCCTCAGGTACAGTTACACATTTGAGAGCAGACTCTGAAAAGCAACATTACAAATGAAACAATGAAAAGAAATAGCATTATTTTCAAATTTTTTATTTATGACTACAGATATTTTCTTTATGATTTGCTCTCTACTGATTTGACAATGAAAAATATTAACAAAAAGGTACAACTGAGAGCTAGTGTAGGAAGTTATTCACAATCATTAACATAAAAGCAGACAAATAACTGAGTGAACCATTGTTGGCATCACAGCAAGTACAAAGTGAGATCTAGTTCTTAGATTTACTAGTATAAGGACTCCCAGTTGGAAATGTACCAGATGCAGGATTTTCTCAAGGTTAAGTGTGATTGTGGCAAACACACATGCAAATTGCAGACAGAGATTAAATCACAAAATAATGAAGCCTTTTCAACAGGTAGCTATGATTATGTCCTCTGCCTTTAAGATATGTTTATGTTTTAAGTATTTATATTTATTCAGAAACTGTATTTAAGATGATATTCTGTCACTGAACTTGGAAGTCTGCTCATTTTATTGTATTACTGCAGAAAAATTAGTTTCATGTAAAGGATCTACAGGTTTACATCTGTGTCAGCAGTCAGAAATTCCTTTTTTCTGACTGACTACTTACATGTCTGAAATGAGATAATAAAAATCACAGGAAGATATCAATGAAATGGAAACTACTGTAAGAAAATGAAATAGATACGAATAGTAACATTCCATACTGAAAATACATTAGATTGAATTTACTGCTGTCATAACCAGTGACTTAAAAACTTCAAAATCCTACCATGATGTGGATTTTTAAAAAATATTTTATTATCATTGTAATACTATATAGTGATGGTTTAAAATAGATGGATAATAAAGGATCAGGTAGATTGCCGTAGCCAGGGGTTTTTTAAAGGCTATGTCTGCCCTAGCAATTTGTCTTGGTGCAATAAGAAATATTCTATGCAAACTGCACAGTATTATCCATTTGTCTTACAGTGGCTCAGGTCTCCAAGTAGCTTGATGTTCTGGGGGAAAATCTTGTTTTAAGGAAATTTAAATCCTTAAAAAGGAGTTGAAGCATACTCCAGTGCTAACATTAGACTCTCTTTTCTGTAGTAATTTAGGTGAAAGTAAAGTAAACCAAAACCTGTTAAAATTAGATTGTTCTAAGCCAATGTCAAATTCATAAAATCATGATGAAACTGTGAACATAAACTGATTCAGGGCTGTCAACAGTTTATGGTCTGGTTCGGCCCAGTTCCGTGACTAGCGGGGCGGAGGGATTTCGCAAAATCCATGCCTCCGGAAAAGGGAAACAGGGAACCCCAAAATAATTAAAACAAAGTGGCACGATCTGAGGAGAAACAAACTAATTTACTAAATATGGTATCGGAATGCAAGATAACACACTATAATACAATATAATTAGAATTGAAGCTAATAAATCAAATATAATGGGAGAGAGAGAGATCGTCCGAAAGCTGGGTAGGCTTCACCATAATGCTGAGGTGAGATGCGCAGTCCGGTCGAGCAGCAGGGAGAGAGACTGACGAAGAAGAGCCCGTCAAATGACCTACCAAGGCCTTGTATCTGTTCCCCCTGAGCAGAATGATAACAGCACAGCGAACAGTCTTCTGGGGAATGTAGTTCTTCTTTTCTTTGGAGATAAGTACCCAGAACACTTTAACTCCCAGTGCACTACATGATGTTATGATGTGGAATACTGATAACCAAAAATCATAAAACCGTGACAAGGGTGTTGCCACAAAGAATTGGATTTGAAATTAATATGTCAATCAAAGCAGATTCTACCATGTACTGTGCTTGGTCCCAGCTTTTCCTCAGAAGGGACTGAATGCTGTCCCCGTTCAGAGTAGCACCAGATTGTGCTATCCAGAAGTTTTTCACAAGCCTTCCCCAAAACAGTGCTATGCCTTCAAGGCATAACTGCAGCTCACTGAAAAGCTGTTCCATTGAAAAATGCTCATTGAAAGATGCAGTTTCATTGAAATGGAAATGTACACAGTTTCGTGGATTAAAAGCCAGAAGGGAGTACTGTGATCATCTAGCTTGGCACACTGTACAACAGAGACCTCATGGCTGTCTCCATTTTCTTCTCCTTTGAACTAGGTCATATTTTTCTAAGGATAAAACAAAATTCTACCTTGCTTTTTAAAAAGCATACTTCAAGGATTGGAGTATCAACCACAACTTTCAATAAGGTACTCCTCATAGTTAATTATGCTGTTAATTCTAAGTTCTCCTGTCCTCAGTTTCTAGCCTCTGGGTCTTGTTATGCCTCTGTCTTTGAGATTGAAATGAGATTTATCTTCCTATGTATATATTTGTAGTCTGTAATCTAGTTTTACATTATACTAAGGAGGTAACATACCTTGATTCTCTCACTTTAGGTCATGCTTTTTAATCCTTTGATGACTATACATACCAATATTTTTTTTGTTATGGTTACAGAAATTAGATGTGGTGGTTTTTTTTTAATATTGCAGTAGCTGATTCTAAGTAGTGTCTGTGTTCCTACTTGAGATTACACAGTATATGCATCCACATTCACATTCTTTCTGAGATAAATAAAAGTTTGGAGCTATCCAGATGGTCTAAAACTGCAGGGAGTTCTTTGCCTGACAGCTTGTATTGTAAGCTTTTAGATGTTTGCAGCTTACAGATCTATGATCACCTCTAGTGACACTGCATCAGACCTACTATGACTCTTGCTGAGGTCATTGTTTTGTTCCTTGGTCTGAAGGCCTTTTTAGGCCACTAATTCTGGGACTAGTTTTCTTTTCAAAAAATGGAGAATCAAGACTATGTCTCTGATTTTCTTAAATACAGTCTTGGTTCTCTGCTGTCGGTTTACTACAATAAATGATAGTTTGGCATTGGCTTATCCAAACAGCAGCCTTAGGAAAAAATTGACAAAATGAAGAAGTGGAATGACAGGTCTGACAATGTAGATGATAGTTGTGTTGCCATATATATACTGTGTGACAGTTCAGCGGTTAGAGCATTCATCTCAAGAGTGGGAGATCTTAACTAACTTTCAGTAGACAAACTTACACTTTCTACTGCACGTGAGGATACTTTTACCACATGGACAGAGTGACTGTGGATATCTAGGTGTTTCAAATAAAGTTGAGCATATCCTTGAATTCAGCAGTGTACTTGAGAATGTCTTGAAACTACAGGTTAGGACACTTACCAGTAAATATCACGTTTTTATTCCTTATTTTGACAAGGGCAAAGAATCGCTTTGACCTAGGAGGTCACAGACACTAAGAGGCCTAGGAGGCTAAGATACTCCAAGGAGAGTATCTTAGCGGAGACAATTATGATGACAGGTTTTTTTTTCCCAGTTTTTCTGATTATTATTAAAAAAAATAGAATTTCCTATTTATTGATTTTTTATTTCTTTTTAACTTTGTGTTGTTTCTCTTGGTAAACAGTGAATATTTAAGCATTTTTTTTTAAATGGTAGAGCTATATTTTTTAAAACTATGATTTCATGACTTTTACATTTCTTTTGAAGTACAACCGTGCCATATCTGAGATTTTTCCCTGTAGCTTATATCAATAGAACAGATAGGTAGTGAAGTTAGAGAATGGATGATGTTTAAGGTAAATTTATCATGTATGTTGTGGAAAAATGTCATCTTTCTAAAGGATGGTATCATATGCCGATAATAAATGGCTAGGTCTTTACAAAGGAACATTTCCCAAGGAAGGATGTAACAAATACGGATATAGAGCCAATAGTGTTAAAGGCCTAATTTCATTTGTTCACATCTCTCCTAAGTTGAAGATCTTGAAGCAATGCCAATGCCAGCCTTGTCTAGTTTGTTATTGCAATTACAACTAAAAAAGCCCAGTTATTTCAGGGAATGATGATAAAGAAAAAAAAATTGAAACAGTTTTCTGTTTTAATACCTTATTACCCTTGTGCTTTGATTTGGGACTGGCTTCTACATCAGGAATGTAACTTCATTCCACAGGTTTCTCATTCCCTTCCTTCAGCATTTTTTGGCTTTTGAAAACCTGGTTTGTGTGCTCAGTATATATATAGTCAGTAATGACTTCCTATAACTTAATTGTTAATACTCTGTGATCACTAAGCATGCTCAGTCCTATTGTAGTTCATAATGTTAACAGGCAGCAACTGAAGATAATTCTTCCTTTTGCATCTTCTACATCTAACAGGAGCTTGTGCGTCACCCCTAGACATGCTGTTGTCTCATCACTGCTGGCATTGTGCCTTTCGTACAGAGCTTCTGAACATGTTCCTGACTCAGAATAAAATTCTTTCTTAGTATAATTCTGAGCTAGAATAGCAGTGGGTTATTGGAATTGTGAGTTGTAATGTACCTTCCTCTGTCTGGTCATTGCTTACTCCAGTCCAACGGCTGGTTCTTGGGTAAGCCTGAAGTTTATAACAAAAAGTCTGCTGAGACTGACACTTACAAGAGTGGGAAAAAAAGAAAAAAAAAAAGGCTGTTAATTGGAGAATGAAATTAAAAGTAATTATGTAAAAAACTTTTTTTGGAAGTTGACTTTCAGCAGAGAAGAACTGAGAGATGAAGGGATAAGGGTTACATTTGCCTGTGCATCTACTGCACAGATGAATGTGAGAGAAGAACGAGATTTCCAGCAAGGCTTCACAGATAGTTACAGAAGGGAGAGGACTAAAACCATTGAGAACATTGGTTTTAATTTAAAGCTTCAAAGGAAAATACATGAATGTGACATACATGGACTTTTCTATCCAGTCCCAACCTTAGTTTTCCTGGCATGTCTATCACATTCACCTTGTCTATGGTTCCTTATTCCATTGCCACCCAGGAATTTTATGTCTCTCAGTCCTGTGGCTTTCCATTATGGCCTTTGACTCATAGAATCATAGAATCGTAGAATCATCAAGGTCATCCAGTCCAACCGTCCACCTATCACCATTATTTTCCACTAAACCAAGTCCCTCAGTACAACATCTAAGTGTTTCTTGAACACCTCCAGGGACTGTGACTTCATCACCTCCCTGGGCAGCCTGTTCCAGTGCTCAAAACCCCATCCAGCCTGGCCTTGAATGCTTCCAGGGAGGAGGCATTCACAACCTCACTGGGCAACCTGTTCCAGTGTCTCGCCACCCTCACAGTAAAAAACTTCTTCCTAATATCTAGTATCTAATATCTACCCTCTTCCAGTTTAAAACCATTTCTGCTCATCCTGTCACTACCTGCCCTTATAAAAAGTCCCTCCCCAGCTTTCCTGTTGGCTCCCTTCAGGTAATGGAAGGCTGCTGTAAGGTCTCCTTGGAGCCTTCTCTTTTCAAGGCTAAAGAGCCCCAGCTCCTTCAGCCTGTCTTCATAGGGGAGGTGCTCCAGCCCTCTGTTCATCTTTGTGGCCCTCCTCTGGAGCTCCTCCAATAACTCCATGTCATCTTCATAACATTATTTTTTTTACAGTCCTCTAGACAGTTGAGCAAAGTGAAGGGAATAGTGTTTTTCCTGTCAAATAAAGACATACCGTCATTAGATATCATCTAATTCAGGATATGCAAATTGAAAATAACTCAGAACCTAGTTTACTTAACATTACATGTATGTTTCTCGTTAACTTCCGTATGTTGAAAATGGAGCTCCTATGGATTACATTTGTAGCTATATTATCATCATTTCTGCAAAAGATATTTTATGAAATAAGCTGAGAGAGGATATGTGGTGGCAGAATTAATGATGCCTCAGAAAAGCTTGCTTCAAGTGTCTTATCAGTATCTTTAATGTTACAGGAGAGTACAATCCAGGTTTTCCAGGGAAACTATCACCTGTTTTGATCATTGTACCTTCTTTTCAATTGTGCAGTTATTTGTTACACAGTTTCCAGGTGCTGTGGCAAATGAAATAAAGATTATACTTGCAATTGTAATCACAACAGATTTGTTCTGAGCATTAAATGAATCTGGAGTTTCCTGGGAAAGAATAGTAGATGTTCATAAAATACCACAGTGTTGTTATTCAAATGTATATGTAGTTTGAATTACTTTTGAATTGGGGGATATAAATCTCTTTTCAGTGTTTGATATGCAAACACACTAGTGCTCTATTAATTTATCAAGGCAACTGTGATATCTGAAGTTGAAATGTTCAACTGAGGTAAACAACTACTACTTTGTTCTAAACACAAACTCTGGAAAAATATTACATACTAACTGCTCTTAAAAAAAATGAAGTTGTACACAGCAGAGCTAGATAGTCCAGTATGAGGGAGGCTGTTGAACAGTTTGGATGTAAACATTATCAAAAAGTCAGCTGCTATAATTTCTTGGTGGACAAGTTTTTAACATTAAGGAAAAATTATGTGAGGTTCTTTGATTGTGGCACCAATAAGCATGCATAAATACGTACTGACATACAAAGTAAGGATACATACATTTGACATACAAAGGAAAGATTTCTATTGGCTTCCAAGGTCTTGGAAGTGGAAATGGATATGACAGACATTTGGACTTCTGTAGACCTGAGCCATTTTTTTCAGGATAAAAGGTATGATTTAATAACCAAAATACTGATATCTAATGCTGTTCAAAATGGTCTACCACATCTAGCATAACCTCTAACTGCTACTCCAGGATTCAGATTTTCTCTAATGTCATGTTTGTGAGCCCCAGGTTGCAGATAACTTGGGCATCTAAAATATCCCTCTGAGGCTATGTTTGAGCAACTGAATCATAGAATCATAGAGCAGTTTGTGTTGGAAAGGACCTTTAAGATCATCTAGTTCCAATGCCCCTGCTATAGGCCGGGACACCTCTTTGTAGACCAGTTTGCTCAAAACCCCATCCAGCCTGGCCTTGAATGCTTCCAAGGAGGGGGCATCCACAACCTCCCTGGGCAACATGTTCCTGGGTGTCACCACCCTCATAGTAAAAAATTTCTTCCTAATATCTAGTATCTAATATCTACCCTCTTCCAGTTTAAAATCATTTCCCTCTGTCCTGTTGCTACATGCCCTTATAAAAAGTCCCTCCCCAGCTTTCCTGTAGGCCCTCTTCAAGTACTGGAAGGCCACTATAAGGTAACCCCATTTTCTCTAGGCTGAAGAGCCCCAGCTTTCTCAGCCTTTCCTCACAGGGGAGGTGATCCAGCCCTCTGATCTTCCTCATGGACCTCCTCATGGACCTGCTCCAACACCTTGATATCATTCTTGTGTTGGAGGCCCAGAACTGGATGCAGTACTCCAGGTGGGGTCTCATGAGAGCAGAATAGAGGGGCAGAATCACCTCCCTCAACCTGCTGGTCATGCTTCTCTTGATGCAACCCAGGAGATGGTTGGTCTTCTGGGCTGCAAGTGCACATTGCTGGCTCATGTTGAATCTTTCATCAAGCGACTCTCCCAAATCCATCTCTTCAAGCCATTCTCCGCTCAGCCTGTGTCTGTGCTTGGAATGGCCCTGACCCAGGTCAGGATCTTGCACTTGGCCTTGTTGAACTTCATGAGGTTGGCATGGGCCCACCTCTCGGTCCAGGTCCCCCTGAATAGCATCCCTTCCCTGTAGCATGTCAACTGCACCATTCAGCTTGGTGTTATCTGCAAACTTGCAGAAAGTGCACTTAATCCCACTGTCTATGTCACCTACAAACATGTTAAATAACACCAGTCCCAGCACTGATCCCTGAGGAATGCCACTCATCACCGGTCTTCACTTGGACATTGAGCTGTTGACCGCAACTCTCTGAGTGTGACCATCCAGCCAAGTCCTTATCCAGCAAGCTGTCCATCCATCAAATCCATTTTTCTCCAATTTGACAACCAGAATGTCATGTGGGACAGTGTCAAATGCTTTGCACAAGTCCAGGTAGGTTACGTCAGTTACATCATACATGGGCTTCCCTGAAAGCAGTGCCTCCTATTTTATTCTGTTGGCCCACAAAGTTAGAGACGGATGTTGGTGGTATGGCAGTAGAGCTTGAACCCTCCTTCCAAACATTCTATTACATTCTGTAGTCATGTGACCAATGGCAGTAGATGGTCAGTCTGATAAATTGATGTCTGACATTTAAGCGTGTATGAAGAAAAGGTGTGTCACTGAATTCCTGTATGCAGAAAAAGTTATGCCTCTTGTCATTCATTGACACTTGTTGAACGCTGAAAGAGACGAAACAGTAGATGTGAGCACAGTGAGGCTGTGGGTCGCGCATTTCAGCAGTGACAACAAAAATAGTTGGTCACGTCCACTGATTAAGATTTCTGTAAGTGTGCCATGGAGGCTTTTATTCATTGCTGGTGAAAATGCTTAATGGTGATGACTATGTAAAAAAAATAGTGCAAAAATAGTGTTCTGTAGTTCTATCAAATACTGTTATTGTGCCCTTTGTATCTATTGTAGTTTCCATGGAAACAAATAGGAGGCATTACTTCTGGTAGTTCTGTATTCAAGATGTAAATATTTGATTTTGCGTGTTTTTATCTGGAAATGATACTCCTCCAGAATACTTTTCAAATCCTAAGTGATTTGGTACTCAAAGAACTCCTGAATATGGGTGATTTTTTAAATGAATTTTTATTTTTAATAACCCTTAATAGATTTTTGTTTCCTTAAAAATTTTTATGGTAATTTTTAAGTTAATTTTAGCATCTATGATTCTGTGGCCAAAGGTATAATTTAATGACATGTCTGAAGAATTATCTTCTTTTTATTTGATTAAAATCTGCTGTTAGCTATTTTCCTTTTTTGTTTCCAAGCTTTTCAACTGGAAGAGACAGTAAAAACTACTTGCCTGTTCATGTTCTTAATGCCACTTCTGTATGTCCCCTCCTCTTTTCCAGGCTAAAGAATCCAGGACATTCTTCATAAAGAAGTTGTTTAAACTTTCATGCATACTTTGTCCTTTACTGTACCTTTTCCACTTACACAGTATTCTTTCTGAGGCAGGAAAGACCACTAGAATTATACACAGTATTGAGTCTGGAGCTGTGCTAGTAATTTATTTGTCAGCATTATGTTTTTTATATTCCTTCCATAGTGATTTGCGATTTTGTTGTTTTGGACTATTATTAAGCATGTTCCTGATGTTTCCTGGTATTGATCTGTTGTTAACTTCAAGTTAGAATACTTCACAGTCTACCCTTTTGTATGTAAAGGCAGAATTATTTTTCCTTTAGTCTATCAATTTATATTTTGTCTATGCTGAACTTCATCTACCTCTTAGTTATGGGATCACACAGAACCATGACATTTGAAACACCCATTGCCTTTACTATCAAACTTTGCAATCTTTCACCCTTCTTTCAGAACATGTATAAATCTGTTGAGAAGAACAGGTAACAATACAGATCCCAGTGAGACTCTATGGTTTTCACCCTGAAAACTGATGATGTATTCCTACATGGCTGGTTCCAGCTGGCCCCAAAATGGACCCTTTGCCGTCCAAAGCTGAACCCATCAGCCAAGCTACTGATGCCCCTGTGAGAATATATTTAAGAAAGGGCAGAAAACACAAGATGGAGGGAGGAGGAGGAAACAAGAAGGGTGACAAGCATCAGAGGGAACACCAAGGTCAGAGAAAGCATTAGAGCACATACATTACACAGCCCTTGGAGGAGCCCACATGAGAATTGATTTTCCTGATCAATAGAGCCTATATTGGAGCAGAAAGTATGAGTAGGAAGTTGTGGCCAAAAGAAACCCCTGTGACCTGACTGTAGCCTGCCTCATCCTTCCCTGCCTCAGGAGTCTGGAGTGAAGGTGTGAAGCTGAACCTAGGAAAGTGGGGAGAAAATGTGTTTTAATGTTTGTCTTTTTGTTTTTCCTAAGTCCATTTTTCTTGCAGAGATAATTAGTGAGCAATCTCCCTGTCATTATCTTGACCCATAAGCTTTCTCATTCCTGAAGTTCCTGTTTTCATCCCTGACCTGCTGAAGAGCGAGAGCAAGTGGTGATCTGGGTGAGATTTTAGCTGCTAACCAAATTTTACCTAACATGTTACCTTTGTTCTCCTCTTATTACCCACTGTTAATACATAACAAGTATTTCCCTGAATGAAATTGCATGGCAATTAAAACTAAAAAGAGCTAAAAATTAAGTGTTATAACTATGCGCCAGTTTGACATCCAGTTGTATTCTGGAGATCATGTCAAGTATTCCCATTTTTGCTTTCCGCTTTTGCATTTTCAGCCCATGCGTCAGTTACTGATTCACCTAACCTACTTATCTGATTTAACTCTAAAGCTTCTTTAGTTTTAGCAGTAAAAATCGACAAACACAACTAGTCTTTCATATGTACATGGGAAGTAGTATTCACTGATTCATCTTCTTCCCTGATGTGGCTTCCAGCATTAATACAGAAACACATAGTTGGTTTTTTTTCTGCTTTCATGCTCTTCTGTACTCTACTGTGAAAGTTATTCCTTGTTTTTTGTTGTTGTTTGTTGTTGTTGCTTTTTTTGTTGTTGTTGGTTTCTTCTTTTAATTTGAATTTTACACTGCTATTTCAGATTTTCACGTGTTACGAACAAGTAGGGTTTAATGCAGAGGTTTTTATGAAACAACTCTGAAAAGATGTATTACTCCAGATGGTGCCCTTTCAAAGGATGCAACCCCCATTGACTTTCCTTGGCATTGTCAAAATTAATAATAATAATAATTAATATTCAGATTTCAGTTTGGGGAGCCTAGTTTTATCCTACAACCTTTATTTATATAGCTCACTAATTCTATGATAGTATACTTTCACAGTGAAAGGGTAAGTTTTCTATATAAAGTATATCTATATAAACATTTATTAATTATTTATTCTTTACTACATGTTATTTAACTTTAGTAACATTTATTTTTGCATGTATTTTGAGCAAATGCTGTTCCCCAAAAGTGCCCAAATTGTGATAATTTTAACTGTAGAAAATGATACACAGATAATCCCACTCTAGTTTTTTGATTAGGAAAAGCTCATGTAGTGTTCTGGAATGACCAAGTGCCAGACCCGTTTCCTATACCTCTGCAGAGCTGAGACAGATTGAGACTCCCTAATTATTCTCTACATCAACTAGCTTCTGAGAAGGAGTATATAAATGAAGCCAGTCATGCAGATATTTTAATGAATACAGCAAGTTGTGTAAGAGCCATCAGATGTAGAACACAGAAAATGGCTTAAACCCACATCCATTCACCTGTTTTCATTTCTTTCTCTAGTGGGACATTTATAGTTATGAGTTACACAGTACCATCCAGAATATTTTATGTAGTTCCAGATGTTGAATGATTTATGGTTATGCTCATTCCCATCAAGCACGTATTAATATTCAGTGTTCTTTACAATTGTTTAACAGTAATAGCTTGCTTTCTGGGTTAGTATAGAAGTAACTTCCTTTGATAATGTTAGTAAAAGCTCCAAATTACATATATTAATGCATAGCAAAAATCTGAGCCAATGGAGGTGAACCAATGTCATCACTGCTGAAACGCAGCACCCACTGCCTCACTGCTCACATCCACTGTTTGGTCTCCAGCAATGTTCAGCAAGTGTCAATGAATGTCAATGGATGCAATTTTTTCTGCATACAGGAATTCAATTCCACCCTTTGCTATATATGCACTTCTGTGTCAGATGCAATTTTATCAGCCTGCCGCTCTGCTGCCATCTGTCACACGACAACATGTAAGGGAATATTGGTGGGAAGGTTCAACCTCTACTGCCACACCACCAACATCTGCCTCTGACATTGTGGGTCAACAGAATAAATAGGAGGCATTGCTTTTGGAGCACCTCTTGTATTTTGTCTGACCAGTCTGTATAAACAGGAATGATCAAGATTACAGTATTCCAAATATGGCTGCCTATAATACAACATTTTCCTCTTGACTGTTATGTTGTAGAATGATCTCAAAGTATTGCAAGAAAACTAAACTATATTCCTGAATTATCAAACTTCACAGAAAATGACAATTATAAATAAAAATTAAAAAAGTATTAATAGAAATCCAACACTTCCTATGTATTAGATGAGTGTAGAGATGTGGTGAAGGTAAATCACATACTATGATACCGATGGTGACCATCACTTAATACTTGTAATTTGTGGGAAATAGGCATCAATTTTATTATTTAAACAGAAATTCCACCATTGTACATTCTTCCATTTTCTTCCAAAATGCACCGCACTGATTATTCTAAGGCAGTCATCCCAGGAAAACAGCTTTATGCATGTGTAGTACACCTCCGGTGTCATATCATGGAGAATGTATAATGCTATCAAAGTGGCAATATTCCAAAGAAAAGTTAAATTATATTTATATATACATTCATAATAACAAAGTAGTCTAACAGGAGAAATCTAAGCTAAAGGGACATCTGTTTTTATAAAATTCTGTGAAACTTGGCCTATGATAGTACTTCAGTCTTCATTTTACAAATTATTCTAGGTGGTACTAGGGGCCATATAGTTTTGCAGACAAAAATGCAAGTATAGTTGTACTGTCACTGAGATACAATTTAATTTTGTTGTTATTGTGGTTACTGTATGGTACTGTAGTGCAGGATGCTTCATTACTTTAGAAGAAAAGGTGACTCCCTTACTTCTTAGAATAAAACATTGCTAAAATATTTATGTATTTAAACATCTTTCCCTTTTCTTTCAGTTAAAACCACAGACTCACACTGTAAAGTTGACAAGTTCAATTATGCCATCCTCTGATCAGTGCCCTATGAAACATACAGCTGGTTTTATTTGGCATAACATACAGTCTGCTTATTTCTTTAATGTTTATTCTTTTTTTGTGCGTGTATCTGTTGCTTGGGCTATGATACAGCAAACCCTAGAAAAATGCATTTCACTACTTTTTTTTTTTTTTCTTTAAGATATAAGAGTATGTGAAAGTATTCCTGAGTGTAAATATTTTATTTATTTAACAATAGCATTATTGCTAACTTTTGCACAGTGAATTTGAAATATATACATCTACATTTATATGTACCAGTCAGTGAACGAAGGACGGATAGGATAAGAATATACATATTTTTGACAGTGTAAGACACTCCTCATTATATTATTACACTCTAAGTCACGTTAGTCTAAACTACTTGACAGGTTTCTATTTTATAAAGACGTTTCTGAATATAATCAATGTAACTCCCAATAGTTACATTTCTAATAACCAATTTGCTGAATTGTGCTCTTGTCAAGATAATTTATACATACACCATATGTTCTGTGAAATTTTTCTTTGCTCAGGTGAGCATTTTATCTTCCTTTCACCCTGAAGGGTTTATCCATGTCCCTGAGGTCAGAGGATCTTCCACTTATTTTTCCCTTTTGTCATACCTTCCAGCCTTAAGACCTCATGTCATAATGATCATCTTTTCAGCAGAGGACAGTAAATGGCATTCTCAGAGTCCATCAATTCCACTGTTTAATTGGCTGTAGAAATCAGTATTGAGCTGAAGGTGATTTGAAGCATCATCAGCTCTTCTTGACTTTTAGGCAAGATTTAGATTTTGTTGTCCTTTGAGATTGTATAGAATATTTCTCAGGGGGATGAAGTGTGGAAATACATTATTAAAGAAAACTAAAGGGTTTTTTTTTTAATTATTATTGCTACAGGAAAGCAATATTTCTCTGGTTGGAATTTTCTTACTAATGCTAGTAAAGTTTGTAGAACAGTTTATTTTGATACAATGAATTAAATAAGTGATAGAAAGGTGCGTATCAAATAGTTTTCCTTTTTGATAATTTCAGAACCTTGTCTTCATAATGTTAAATCCATGAGGAAAGGAAGAGCCAACAAACCATTCGATAGTAGGTATCAGACAGGATAATACTCTGATACTAATTCTGTTGTACAGTTGTTTCCAAAGAAAGAAGCAGTTTATTTTTTAAATGACTTTTTTTTCCCTCACATTTTTTATAGAAAGACTGAGTTTACATCTGTGTTTTATTATCATCTACTATATCATCCATTGAGTGACAGCATAATTTGGGCAGTTTTAAGTGTAAGACACTCAGTGAGTAGTTAAATAATATAGAGCATCTGAGATATGATTTGGAATTTACTCTCTAAAAAAACCCAGACAGTCTCTTTAAGGACTTGAGCCTTACATTCTTGCTGAATGGAAACAGTACTTATGGTACTTTAGCAAAGAAATCTTGGAGCCTTCAAAGAATTGTTTCAAAATTCCCAGTGTTATTGCAGAGGCTGGAAAATGTTCTCCTAAATCAAGAGTTTTGAGTCTTCCTTTGTGACCTCCAGGTTAATATGGATTCTCCTTTAGAGCAGGTAAGGAAGCTATGCCAACTAAATGAAGTTATGCTGGATAAAAAATTATTTCCACAATTTTTCTGGCTTTTCTCTCTCTTTTGTCAGAATAGACAGCAACAAGTGCTTAATGCCAGATACAGATTTTCCATTTGCTGTAATGGTTCCATCACCATAGAGTTTGGTTGTTCTCAGATATCATTAAAACCCGATTTAAGGTTGTTTTGCACTATTCTAACTGTTGAAAAAGGTTTAAGCAGGGGCTTTACATTAGTTTTATTTCTGGGAGTGACCATCCTTGGCAATTAAACAGAACCTTGAAGTAGGATAGCTACACAAGTGTTATTGAATTATGAATTCCAATTTGAATATGTATGTCACATTTGCTTTAAACCAGAACAGCCACTTCATTTCTGGCCACTCAGCCCTGATGCTCAAGGGAAACATACAAAATATCTTCAAAAGATAAGTCTGGAACTAAAATTCATAACTCTACTGGGCTCTAAAAACCACGGACTGAACAGAGACATTGGTTTCATGGCACATTATATTTTTTGCCATCCCAGGATAACCTTTCTATGCTGCACAGACAATAAATTACTTCTATCTCTCTTTCTCTTTCTTTTTCTGTCCTGTAGGAGTAAACAAATGTATTCTTTCCATTTCTAATATTTCTCCACTCTGTACTGATGAAGTATCTTTTAGTCAATTTAATTGTCAAGTTGGATTAAATTAAAATCAGAGCAATGGTTCTCAACTGTTATTTAGTTTGAAAGACTGATAATTCCACTTCAGATTGGAGGAAAGTCTTGAATGCCTGTAAGCTTGTCATTTTTCCCTCATATATTTCATTTAGTTTCCTAAAAGTAAGTCTTCTAATAAACTCTCTGTGTGTAGAATACAAGGCTAGCGTAATACCACTTAATTCACTGTAATGTGCTGATTAGATACAATTCCTCCTTTTTGGTTCTAGAAGTTTTATAGCAGTTTAGTCTTTTAATGAGCTGTTTAGTCAGTTCAAATTCCTAAGTAGCTGTTCTTTTGTAATTTTCCTATTTTCTTTTTTTATTCCCACATTACGTTATATATGATTTGTAAAGCATTTTGAGATCAGTCCAGCTGAGGAGCAATGTATAATTGTCCAGTTTCTTTTTTTCCAACAAAAAACAGTGAGAGCTGCAAAATGCGCATGACTGTAAATGTCCCTGTTTTCAAGATTAAAATCCATATATGGAATATGCCAATTTCTGAAGTTTCTTGGTCCTCAGTGATGTCCGCTGAAAATCTGCTTAACTCTGGGCTGTAACTGATTTCTACTAGATTTCTAGTTCAGTTGTTAGTGTTTTGATGGAAACTGGGAAATTCTGAAACACATTTTGAAGGTAAGAAATATCACTCAAAATATTGTGTAAAAATGCAATAAGATGTGTATTGTTATATACTGTTCAGTTCTTCAATTCTTCAGTTAAAAAACAAACAAACAAACAAACAAACAACAGAATCAAGAGAATAACTCTGTCTCCGCAGGTCTGAGACTTCACAGGAGATGCTTCTGAATACACCCTCATGGTTTGGTGCTTACTTTTATCTGAGAGTAACAACACCATAAATTCAGATCTTGGCTTTATCTCTAGTGTTATAAAACTTCGGTAAAATAAATGAAAGAAAAAAAGAAGGTACTGTATCCAAACTTGTGGCATTATGACATATCACCAGAGTACCTTGCCGCATAGATCAACTTTAATTGTGATTTTGTTATGTTTCACAAACCGGTGCAAAACTGGACTTGGTCAGCATATGACACAAAACCTATAAAGGAACTGTTCATAATTCAGAAAACGGTGCTTGTAGTTCAGCTGTTTTGCCACGTTTCCTCAAAAACTAAAGAATGTCTCACTATACGATTAATGGTGATCATTTTTTCCCTGTGGGAACAACAAGAAAGCCAGTTCTTTTAATTTAAAAGAAAAACCCTCAGTCTTTCTTTTCTTTCCACTTGTCTTATAAACAAGCAGACGCTTCTTAAGAAAAGTGGAAATTTTTCCATTGCTTCACATTTAGTTATTATTTTCAATATCTTTGCAAATCTTTCTGGTGGTAATAATTGTTATTTACCATCTAATATGATCAAAGCATACTTAAATTCAGTCACCTTAAGAAATTTGGATCCACATCTGCCCATTTTTTTGTGTGACGGTAAACATTAATATAATCTTTTTTTTGGTGTCTATGTGCCTACATAGCAAAATTATGATTCAGAAACAGAACTGTGCACTGTGCAATAACTTCAGGAAGCTACTGCTTTGTTGTAGGATTTATTATTCCTTTTTAGAATTTAAATGGAACTTGCTGATATAAAAAACATAGAATACTCTCAAGACTAGTAATTTTAAAACACAATGATCATCTGCTACTGACCTTGAAAAGATTCAGTGTTACTCAAAATACTCTTTGATGTGATCAGCACCTAATGATAGAAACTCTCCCGCTATAGCATGGTTCCATGTTATAGATTCTTAAAAAAAGTCTAATCTGCTACTGTAGATGCATCGTATAGAAAAATCCCAGTTTTTCATTTTGGAGAATTTCATTTGCACAGTAGTAGAACTATAGTAGTAGAACACAGAGGAAAAACTTAAATCCATTTGAAGTAATGCACTCACAGTTTCTTCAACTTGCCAGTCTTTAACTGTCCCTGTTTCTCAACAGATGGATTTAATACACTTAGTTGCTTTTGTATTTCTCAGCTCCAGTGGAACAGCAAAATGTGGAAGTCTAGATCTGGTTTCAGGTTTTGGAGAAGAACAAGCCTGAGGGTTAAACAGGAATTTTGATCTTTACAGCCTGATCAAGTTTTCCTTATTGTCATTTGTCCTTTCTCTTTGATTTTTCGGAGTTAATATCCTTGTCCCAAGCCTGTTTGCTCAAATAATCTCAGTTGCACACTGGTAGATCCTTGCCATACTTGTTTCTCTAATCAGCTGTTCTTCAACCCTCTGTTTTTCTCTTGGTTCTCCTTTTCTCTTTCTTTCCCTCCTTAAATCACACAGGTCTCTCTGTCTAGTCTTGCACCTTCCTAGACTCACTGTCTTTCCTGACACTTTTTTCAACTAATTGCACTTCATATGAACTTGAATCAACCAGTTTTGTGTTAACTGAGGTCCTAAAGGTCATCCTGTTCAGTCAGTCCAAGGCCTTTCATATACGTGTTCAGTTTCACTCATGCCCAACTACAATCATTTGAGGTCCATTCTCCGAAGTGACAGCCACATAGATCCTCCTCTATGCAACTTACCCTTGATTTGCAATTCCTTTTCTCTCAGTGTATTGAATGAGACAGAGGAAAATTTCATTATAGAAGAAATAAAGGATCAGTCTCAGGATGGGCATCACTCTGTGCAGATAGAATCTTCCAAGATTTAAGCTTTCAACTCATATGTGCTTTTCTTGATCGTATTTTGCCTGCAATTTTTGTCCAAGTTTGGGTAAATCTTCATCCCAGACCAAATTTCAGTCCCTCTTCCATGCCCCGTTGGGTAAGACCTAAATGTTTCCCTAAAGAAGACAGAAGCTTTTGTATAGGTAAAAAATGTAAAGAACTTTTCTCACAAGCCTTGTTTTCAGATACTGATAATTAGGATAAAACTGTCCAATATGACTGAGTCTCAAGTCATATAGGTTAAATATAATGGTTACAGGGGAAGAAATATTCTAATACTTTTTTTTAACCTTTTTTTTAATACTTTTTTTTAACCTTTTTTTTAAAGGTTGGGCAACCTTCGGAACATCTCATATAGAGGTGTTTCAGCTGCTGCATGCGTATATTATACTGTCCTAATATTCACATTATCATAGAAATCAGCAAAATCTTTACACTTTTCTCATAGTAGGATTAACACGCTGTTTATTGAACCTTTATGAATGCTATTGCAATCTAGGTGATTATTTTTTTAAAATCTAACTAACTGATGGCAATATTGTTTTTCACAAAATACAATGCTCAAAGTTCAGTAAATGTAAAGAGCTGTTATCATGAAGAAATAATGTAGAACAAGTCTGAAAGGTACAAACTGATCACATATTAGTTAAGACTTCAGGTCAATATTCTACATTTGTACTGATCTTTTCAGGACTTAACAGTTTTTCAAAACAGGCTTTTGTCTGTCAGGTTCACAATTTGTGATCTAAAATCCAAAAGTTTGCTTTAAGTTATGCTTTGTTTCCATAACAAATTGATTCTTTTTCTTTGCTACTATTATGAATATCACAATGAAGTGAAAACATTGTCATAGGCACCACATCTCCACACCTGTATTTATTTGCTGTTTCAGTATATTAAAGGCCTTCCATTGATGTATTTTCTTGTTGTGATGAATGAAATAGAGTTCCAAGATATTTAATCTGAAATATAGAAGACTGCATCAGCTGTGACATTTCAAGAGAGAACAGAATGGAAGTCTCCTTTGGGGTTTTCAGTTCAATACAAAGCTTCTGAACTATCACTCAAAATGTGGATACATGATAATATTGTGCATGCTAAAATCACTTGGTGTATTTTTACTGATATTTGCTTTATTTTCACCTGCAAAATGAAATTTTAACATCTATTACCATACCTTTGTATTCTGAAAATTAGGTCCCTTTTATCTCAACAAGTATCTGACTTTTTTCCTTGATGAATTGCACCTGCTTTGGCTTACTTCAACCTCATGACTGCTAAGTTATCCAATTAGTACTTCTATCTATAATGTATTTGTTAAATGGTTGGCTTTACTTTTGAAGAAGTGTTTGAGTCTGTCTACAGACTTCAATTTGTAGGATACATTTGTAATTTCTCGAGGAGCAAGAATCATGTCAACTGGTATTTCTGCAGAAGGGAAAATTATTAAATGTACAGTTCTTCTGTGAAAATTTACAGAAATACCACCTGTTTTCAGAAAGAGAGTCCATATTTTGATATCCAAAAGTTTTATTAACTGTGTTGTTTTTTTCTCTCCAGCTTGTCAATCAAATGTTCTTCTAATTATCATCTTGAGGTCACATATGGCTAATTCTATATTGGTGGTTGAGTTTTCCTCGTGTGCGTGTAAATAGTAGGATCTTTCAATGATTATTGCTTTTTATTTTGTTTCTCATTTAATCTCCCAGCATTTCATTTTTCTGTTTTAGTCAGTGTTAACATAAGCAGCTAGTACATTAAAAGAAAAAAACAACTTCTCAGACTTGTTTGCATTGTGTATTCTGTATATACTTTCTGTATTTAATTATTTTTAAAATACTGATTAAGAGTGGGGGAAAAAAAGAAAAAACAACAAACGTCTGCAGAATGGCTCCAGTCAGGTTAGATCAAGTTGGCTAAACCTATCTGCCAGCTTAAAATGAGTAAGTTCTGCAGATCTCTACTGAAGTAGAGTAGCTATCAAAACAGTTTGGTTTGGAAAGCAGAAAAGAGAATGTCATGAAATATCAGAGGAGAGGAGTATCTCTAAAACTTCTTTATCAGTACCACAGTGGAGTCAGCCCCTTCCTGCATTCTTTCTTTGCCTCTCTCTGAAGAGAGATGGACCTGTCTTTTTCTTTTCCTAAAAGAATGCTCAGGGGTACAGTGATTTTGATTGCTTTTTCTGGAAATTCAACACAAATTGTACAGAATGAGTCTACATTATCAACTGTGTTATTCTTTTACTTCTCTGCAGCTCCAGTTTCTCTGTGCACCCCCTGGACTTCAACTTACTGTAAATATGGGCCAACAATATTGCTGTAAGCTGTTTGTGGCTGAATGGAGAACCTCTTGAATTCATTCTCTAAAGACAGCGGCAATATACTGCTCTGTGCACCTGGATAGTTTGCCAACTTAAATAGTCCAGTGAACTAGACAAAAAATTGACATAGCTCTACATTGCATTAGAATTGTTAGTAGATAACCTTGGTTGAAATAATGTTTAGAATAGACTGAGCTGTAATATCATTTATTTATCTATTTTTTCTACACAGTCATGATATAAATAAGTAGTCCATGCAGAGTAGAACTGCATTAGCAGAAGAAACATCCAGACAAAAAATATACAGCCTCATGCATTGTCCTTGACAATATTTGATGAAATTTTCATCTCCTTGCATGTGGGAGATGAAATTTAGTCTTCCATAGTCTTCATGGTTTCCCTTCTACTGATTACTGAGTTTCATTTCATATGGGCTATAATATGGTTGCTTAGCTAAGAAAAAGAAAGGAATTGCAGTTCCCACTACCTCAATCCTCAGTGTTCTAAAAAACACCAAGTGAAGGCCAGCAGTGTCCCTACTATATATATACCTAAAATTGGAAGAGCAACTTCAGAAATGTAGGCTACTTCTGCCCAGCTAAAAAGTCCCTCAACTCTGTGAGGCAGGTAGCAATTCAAATCCAGAAAACCTCAAACATAATTAGTGGGTATTCCAGGTGATACCCTTTACTAGGTTTTTCAGAAGTGTCCAGCTGGTAGGATCTCATTCGAGATCTGAGTTATATCTTTAACTGTGCAGAAACGTTAAGTACATACATTTTTTTCCAGTCTGGTAGCGCTTAATAAAGATAATTGGTTTATATTATCACAGACTGCAAGTTATGAGATGAAGGTTTTTTTTTTCTGTTATACCTTAATTTGCACTTAATATTTTAAAAAGCTACCTACTCTGTGTGTGTGTGTGTGTGTGTGTGTGTGTGTGTGAGTGAGTGAGTGAGTGAATGAGAGAGAGTGAGTGAGCATGTGTGTGAGCGTGTGTATGTGTGGTGGGGGGAGAGTTCAGTCACTGGCTGCTTTGAGTTAGTTCTGGGTCTTCTAAGAAAGATGCGATTGAAAGACATAGCTTAGTAATTACAGATGTATATCTTCAAAGATTGGATTGATACAATGGCTTTTTCTATTTATTTGTATGGTCCCACTGATAATTTCTATTTAACTGCCATTTTAAAAGACTATTTGAATAGTAATTACTCCACACATTGTGAGCATGTAAATGAATGTGACCACTTATAACGTGCAAAAATGTTTTATCTCATCCATTTTAAAGTTAATATTTTAATTCTAGTAGTGTACCTATCTTAACAGATATATAAGAGAGTGGGAATGTAATGGAAAAGTTAGTTGGATTTCTACCACTGTTTGCAACTAATTGTACATCTACTTAAATGTTACCTGTGTTTTATCATAGGTGAAACATCAGGGTGTCACTCAGGATGATTTCGTTACTTGCTACTGTCATATTTTTAAATCCAGTATGTAGTGCCTAAGTGTTAGCATGCACAGAATAAATTTTCAGGCAGCTATGAACATTGCCTAATTAAGATACCTGTAGTACTTCTCAGATGTATAATCTTGACCTTGTCATCTTTCTATCATTTATTTTTCTAGACATTATATGATTGGATTAAAGATTCCCTTTAAACTGATATATAATGAAAAAAGATTATTAAGAATTGATACACAGTCATTTAGTTGTTTGTGTTGTTATTGGAACTATTCAAGCAGTTATCTTCTGTTTTGATACCAAAAACTGAAATTTTGAGAGAATGGTAATTGACCTGTAGGTCTAGTGAACAGCTTCAGATTAGCAAATCATTAATAAATAAAACTAGTGAAACTTAGATAATAAAACAGGAGTGGTAAAAGGAGATAATTATGTAACCAAAACTGCAACACAGTATACATTTTTATTTTTGAATTTGTCTGAATAAAATCACGTAACATAATATTACTTTGTTTTTAGTTACTGTCAAACAGCGTAATAGCCTTAGCTTCCCCAAATAATTCATTTTCTTTTGCTTTCTTCTTTTTATTTTAATATTGCTACTAAATAAAACATTGTCGGATTTTATTTTTTAACCAAAGAAGGGGAAAATAAAATACGGCCACCTCTGGGTAAATTCTTATAGTGAACAACAACAACAAAGGAAGATGCTTATACTTTTATCCCTTGTGGATTTCTTTTTAATATTTCAGAGCAATGAACATATGGCTGTTACTATCAGCACCGGTGTATTTGCAGCGATGCCTATCAACATCCACCAGAGAGCAGGGCAGCTCCAAAACCCACATCTTTCATGCTGTGGAAATTGATGGAGACAGCAACACAGCCAGCTTCTTGGCCAAACAACATGGAATGCAGTTCATTTCAAAGGTCAGCGCATATTTAAACTTCCTTCATTACTCCCACCTTTATGCTTGAGATTTTCATTTTTTTAAAATCAGTTTACCTAGAGGTTCCTTTAGAGACAGAAAAATGAAAGTGCTGAATCCTATTTTCATTTGGGGATATCAAGCTTTTTATCAAATTATAGAGGTGGCGTTTCAGAATATTTCATATCTGATCAGAAGGAAAATCCAAAAATAATTTTCTCTTTATTCAGGAGTCTTTCAGGCTCTGGGACTGTTTTATTTATTACTTAATATTGTGCTCCAGTCAATCATTTTGAATTCAGACAGGAAAATGGAATTTTTATTTTTAAAAGGAAAAAAACCTGAGGAAAAATGCCATTGGAATAAAGCAGATTTTATTATTTTTTAAAAATACAAATATGTCTTTTCTTCATATGCTACCTATTTTATTTTACTTTAACTACAGCAAATTAATATCAATACATATTTTAAACAAAGGATCTTATATAAAATCTTCTATTACTTAATTAAAAGCACTTTTTTTTTCACAGCATTTCTACCATATTTATCTTTGCTCTTGACAGTTATGTCCTTATAACACAATCAAGGAAGAAATGCTTTTCTTTCTTTTAACTAGTACCTTAGTGCACATTTCTTCCATATGTGATGTGTATGTGTGTATAAGTATGAAGTATATATTTCTATTGCATTCAGCTTCATTTTTGCTTTCCAGCTGAAGTAGGTTATTCCTAAAGTGTGTTAGAGAGGAAACTCATTAATATCTTTCAGGTACAGTTACTGATCTATAAAACTGGACATCTATGCAGTGGCATTGTTTAATTTTCTTGGTGTTTCTATTTTAGAAGCATCTTGCATCAATTAAAATAGGTCACAAATAAAATACTAAAACTTTTAATATGTTAATCTACAGCAGCCTCCATTCATTGACCTGAAAGTTCTTTGCCAATTTTAATGAAGTAAGCCTTGAAGTGCTCCTGTTGCTTTTATCTCTACTTTTCAGATGTGAAAGGCAGAGGTAGAGTAAGTAAAACAATTTGTTCAAGATCCACATAGGAAGTCTGTGGCCCAGTGAGAAATAGAAAATACATTTCTGAATTTTCAATTCTGTACTCTAGCTGTAAGAAATTATCCTAAGAGAGAAAATGTAATCAGCTTATGAAGAAGAGGCAATGCATTATATATACCTCAACAGTCATTATGGTCTACCCTATTCATGAGTATCACTGAAGGGCCCCGAGGAAAACTGCACCCAGTTTTCTGTCAGAAGAATAATGATGACAGCCTGCTTAGTATGACTAGTATACGCAGTGTATAAACATTAAAAACACCACAAACTGCTGTGATAAACAGGGTAAAACAAACAAACAAGGTAACAACAAATAAATAAACACAGAGGCACTGGACAACACATATTTCTATAAAGGGTGACTTCAATTATAGGGTTTCTTTGGAAGCATTTCCCCAGGCTTTGAGTAGTGCAGAGGTATTTAGCACGAGGGCAACAGGAGATGGTTTCCCTTGCTGTACAATCTGGGCACTATTTATAGCTAGGTTGCTGGAAATAAAATTGGTAGCTTAAGGGAGCCGATTACACTGTATTTTTGTCCCGTAATATTTATCCATGAAAGCATCTTTTTTGTTACAGTGATTGTGTATAAGGAAAAGCAAAGGATGGAAAGAGAAATGCAGGAGAAATAAGAGGGGTTTTTCCCATGTCTTGTCTGTGAATTTCTGGTTTACAGCCTGTTGTATAAGCAGCAGTTACCTTTCTCAGCATTCTCTTTTCAAATACAAAAAAAAGAAAAAAAAAGAAAAAAAAAGTTCTGTGGTATTTAAAGCTTAAGGTCTTTAAGCCATGAGGAGCACTGGTACAGTATTAAAGATTCAAATATGATTAATATTTTTTTCAAACTTTTTGTTGGCTTGTAATAAGCTTACAGCATGTGTTATATGATAAGGCAAGATGATACTAAAATATTATTTGGAAAAATAAATCTGTAAAACTTGATAAAACTTGTTGCTACTAAAAATCCTGGGTAATAGGGAGTATGAGTAGTATTGCAGTTAGGATTTACGCTCCTATTTTAGGTTTCAGCATGAAAAAGCACTTGAAACATATACTTAAGTTCAATCCCTTTTCAGAAAAAAATCGTAATCATGTGCCTAAGTTCTTTTGAAATAAATGGGATCTAAGCATGTGCTTAAGTGCTTTACTGGATAAGACTGGCTATTGAATGGTACTCTTAGTGAAAAAACCCACAGTTTTGTATGAGAAAAGTGACATCAAAGACTGAAAATGGTATCTTTTAAATATGTTACTGTCACCACAGGAAACAGGTTTCTGTAGAAATGGTAATTATGTGTAAGTGTGACATCCTTGCTTCAGCATGTTAGTTGCAATTTATAGTTGCAGTTTAAAGGCATAACTTCCCTTTGGCATAAGCGTACATTTTTACTATGATACAGTGAATAAAGACAGTGAGTTAAGTGTGTTACTTTGGAGTGCTTCCTCTAATTAAATGCCGTTACTTATTAATATGCAGATGCTTGGCAGCACAGCAGGAAAACTGTGACTATGGAAAAGGCTACCGATTAGGTTTGAAACTGGAATGCACTTCTTCCTTGTGTAACCCTTGAATGATATGTAGTATGTAAAATCCAAAATGTTAAACTCTTGACATCGATTGCCAGTACTATTTTATTTCACATTCTGTACCAAAAAATTCTAAATATAAACATTTATGTTTATGAGATCTTTATAAACTTAAAGTATTGCCATAATTTCTCTAAAATTTCAAACCAGTGACAAAGTTCCTTTAAAATACTCATTAGATACCGTGCAAATACCCTCAGCATGTAGGAGAATCTCACCAGCTCTAACCTAACCAAAATATTTTCAAAGAATAGCTTAGGTCACAGAATTGCATTCACTAAATATTACAGAATACAGCAGATATTGCTACTTGTATATATTAGAGGTATACCATAGAGTCAAATGAGACAGTTGTATTTTGAGTCAGTTCAATTCCCTTATTTTTCCCTATTGTAATGTAGCATACGTGAGTCTTGTTTCTATACTGCAAAAAGGATTTTTATTGTACTGCTAGGTGCAGAAATATAGTGCCAAACACTTCAGTTTCATTCTCTTGTTTCCTTCCTCACTCTGTAAGACAGAGGCTGTGGAGAAGATACACACTTTACTGCATTGCTCTAGTCTCAGAAGGAGGAAGGTGGTAAAGGAGTAAAACTTGAAAAGGGAGCACATGCACACCAACTATGGGTCATCAAGAACACTTTTTTTGGCTGCATAATGCCTCATCCTTACATCAGTGAAGTCAACCGAAAACCTCCCATTGACTTTGAAGAGAGCTTAGAAGAAGAAATATTTCTATGCAAACGTACCCAAGTAGCAAATACCAGTAGTAATTAAACTAGGTGAGACATTCATAGGAAAGCAGAGAGAAAAATCATGGATTTGATCTCAGTCATCCAACCCTCTAAAACCCTGTATCCTGTTTCACATTTTGCTGCTAGTAGAAGACACGAAAACGCGAGGAAATGCTGGGACAACTACACCTAAAATCAGGTTGTACTTTATACATTTAATGGTGCATGGCTCTTGGAAAAACAGTTTTAACTGATAGCTCCTTTAACTGAGACTTTAAAGTATCCACCAAGTTTCAATTATTTTAGAGAAGTCAGACAAAAGAAACACATGAAGTTCTTCTTTCTTTTTGTTGTTGTTGTTGTTTTTAATTTGGATTTATAAGAAGTTTGGTGAATTTGAATCCCAAAGTGAAATCTGGGTTGTGGAGGAAATCAAGTTTACTGACGCATTAGTTGTTGGAAAAAATGTTTAATTTCTGGATCAGTTTTGAACAGTTTGATGAATAAATATATAAAAATATGTGTATGTAAGTATAATGCATATAAGAGACTGTGCTTGCAACACACACCCACACACTTATCCAAATATATAAAAACAACAAAACTTCCTATGTAGGATTTTTTTCTTGACAATAAAAACTATTTGGGATCACTTGTGGTGAAGTTCAAGGTTTTTATATCCTTAAATTTGTATAGAAATTCCACAGAGGTCTTGGATTTAAAAAAAAAAAAAATGAACTGAGGATTTGAAATGAATTATTCTGATCAGGACTGAAAAATTGATTGTGTGTCTGTATATATATATAGAAGGTGAAGTCAAGCTGGGCAGCAAACCCCACTTTTAATAAAAGTGGGTTTAATAAATGTACTCTAGGAATGAAAACAAGGTACTTGAATGACATTTTGACTGTAAGGTTAGTTTCATGTTTTTTCTTTTTCTCTCTTGCTCTCTCTCTGTTTTGATCTCTTCCAGTTTTTTACTTTTTGAATTCAAAGCAATTTTTATTGATTTCATTATCAGTTCTAATTCTACTTTCCATAGTCTGTTTTTTCTTTATTAAGCTGCTTTGGCTATTTTGCAAGCTATATGCAGAGCAGATATAACTTGTTTCTGAGTTTCTGATCTTATGACGTGTCATTTCGATACATTTGTAGTTGAGGTACACAAAATCTAAGGAAATGCTTCTTGCTGGCCTGGACCCTGGCTTAACATATTCTTTCCAAGCATATATGTTAACTTACGTCATCTGATATCACGGCCATCTTACATCATGGCCTCAAGTTGCGCCTGGGTAAGTTGAGGTTGGATATCAGGGAAAACTTCTTTACAGAAAGGGTTGTTAAGCGCTGGAATGGTCTCCCCAGGGAGGTGGTTGAGTCACCATCCCTGGATGTGTATAAAAACTGTTTGGATGTGGTGCTCAGGGACATGATTTAGTGAAGGGTTGTTAGAGTCGGGGTAGTATGGTCAGGTTGCGGTTGGACTCGATGATCTTTAAGGTCTTTTCCAACCTGAGCATTTCTATGATTCTGTGATCACCATAATTCTGTGTGCAGTTTTTGGCACAATTTAGTTAGGACATAAAACTATTAGAGAGCATTCAAAGGAGGGCTGAGAAGATGGGGAAGGGTCTAGAGGGAAAGACACATGAGGAGCTGCTGAGGTCCCTTGGTTTGCTCAGCCCAGAGCAGAGGAGCTCAGGGGAGGCCTCATGGCAGCTGCAGCTCCTCACAGGAAGCGGAGGGGCTCTGCTCTCTGTGACAGCGACAGGGCTCAAGGGAACGGCATGGAGCTGTGTCAGGGGAGGATCAGGTTGTGAGTTACGAACAGGTTTTCACCAGAGAGTGGTGGTCATGGAACAGGTTCCCCAGGGCAGTGGTCATGGCCCCGAGCTGTCGGAGCTCAAGGATCATCTGGACAATGCTCTCAGGCATAAGAGCATTCTGGGTGGTGCTGTGTGGAGCCAGGAGTTGGGCTTGGTGATCCTTCTGGGTACCTTCCAGCTTGGGATATTCTGTGATTCTATGATTCTGTGAACTCATTCTATGGACAAAAGTTTTGAATCAGTGATTTATATCTCAAGTTTCATAGCACATCTTTAGTTTATTACCTTTGCTGCAAAGTAAGTTTTGTGTTGAGCATTTGTCCTCAGGTTACTTTTTTTTTTTCCCAACTTCTACCAGGTGAATGTTCCTATGCTTGAAAAAGGGCTTTATAAAAAGGCAGAGAATTATGAGCACTCATTAGTTATTACCAATTTATGCTAATATACTAGGAAACTAATCATTTAATCATTCTGATTGTAATGATAAGCATGATTCACGGGAGATGTAAATGGATATAGCCTTATTTAAATCAATGAAACTATACTGACATCTGCCAGATGAGAATCAGGTCCCTTATCCTGATTTGAATAATTTAATGGTAGGCTGACCAGACCATTAGAGAATACAGTTAATAGAACAATCCTGTATTGAAAGTGAAATGGAATATGGAAGTTAGTAATCTTTTAAATCTTTTAAATCTTTTTTTTTTTCCACTCTTTTTTTTTTTTTTCCTGTGAATAGACAAGTCTTAGATCAAGTTTAAGGTTTGAAGTTAGTGGTATAATGGTGTATTTAGCAAACAAGCACAATGTAGAAAAATCTTGGAAAATATTTTCATATGATACTGAAAAAACAACCCACTTTTTCAGGGTTGCTGAAAACAGATCATTTTATATCTGCAGTTGCTATTCAGCAACACTTGTTTGTCCTTACACTTACCTATTCTGTTGTTAAAATAGTAACTAGAGTGTAAAAGAAAATAGGATAAAAATAGAAAATCACTGTGTTTCACCCAGTTCTCATTAATGAAGGATTGTTCCCCACTAAACATATACAGTGTCATTTCAAATTCTGGATGCCTGTCATTGTAAGGAACTAGTGTAAACATGGTTACAAGTCTTTTATTTTTTTACATGGAAGTATCTTAAATAAGAGTTATGAAATTACAAACTCTCTATGGAACTACAACAAATGTTTCTTCGCATTTCATGCACCTCTGGGACTGTAGCACTGGAAAATGGATGCAAGAACCCATAAATTTGCCAGATGCTTGGTACAGGGTTCCTGGCATACTTTTAATCCCTCACTATTTTTGTCCCTGAAAGGAGAAAAAAATCAAGACAAATTGGAATTTAGTTTCATTTAAAATATATTACTAAATTAATTATGCTTATCTATTTTTGCTGTGATTGCCAGTGGTGCTTAAGGAACTGATGTCGATATACTGTATGTACATGTATTACATACATGGAATGGTATGGAGGGCATGGTGAGCTAATTTATTTCCATCAGTTTACTACAGAAAGTCCTCTGTACCAAATTAAGTTGATTCATCAAGAAGCAGTTCATTGTTTATTAGGATCAGTTTGATTTTACGAACTTTGAGGTCAACCATATGAACTTACAGAGTTTCCTACATCTTTTAAGTTGTTTCTCAAGAAGTATTTTGCACCAAGATTAGCTTGGAGGATGCACTGATAAGCAGTTTTACCTTATACACTAATGTAATTAAAGATTCTAATTTAGACAAATTTATGCTCTGGAATCTGCCTTTTAAGAAGGAAGTGAGCCTGGAAGGGGAAAGAATGATGCTTCACTTGGACAGTCATTGCAATATTTACAGTACCTCACTAAATTGTTTAACAATTATAATGCATTCTTTTTGTGTAGTACACTTCATTCAGGACTGCAGAGACTCCTTACCAGTTTAATGTTTCATAAGGTTTCTGAACCTGGATCAATATCACTGGATCTGTGAGATGCGATTTCAACAAATTTTACCCAGACGAATTTTCACAGTAACTAAAACTATTTACAACTTGGAATTATACTTGAAGAGTAGTTTCAACCTGCATGGTACAGAAGTGCTTCCTGATGTTCAGATGGAACCTCCCAAGTTCCAGTTTGGACCCAGTCCCTCTTGCTCTGGCACCTGGCACAAGTGAAAAGAGATTGCCTCTATCCTCTTTGCACCCTCCTTACATGTCTATATACACATTGATAAGATCCCCCGTAAGCCTTCTCTTCTCCAAAGTGAAAAGTCCCAGTTCCCTCAGTCTTTCCTCCTCAGAGAGATGCTCCTGTCCCTTCATCATGTTCATGACCCTTCAATGGACTATTTCCAGTATGTTCATATCTCTCTTCTACTGGGGAGCACTGCATGTGTGGCCTCACCAGTGTCTTTAGCGGAATTCCCTCCCTTCCTAATTTTTGCACTGGTCACCAAAGGAAAACTTTTTTTTTCTTTTTTTTAATAGGTTGATATGATGAATCATACTCAGAGAATTTTCTAGATAGGAATCCCCTTTTCTTCTCACCAAGCAGGTTTCATAGCGTATCATGATAAGTCAGAGGTTGTAGAGAACTTGAATCATCATCATAGAATCATAATGATTCTATCCCCTGGACCCGCTCCAACAGCTCCATACCTTTCCTGTGCTGGGAGCCACAGGCCTGGATGCAGTAGTTTAGATGGGACTTCATGAAAGCAGAGTAGAGAGGGACAATCACTTCCCTTTTCCTGCTGGTCACTCCTCTTTTGATGCAGCCCAGAATCCTATTGGTCTTCTGGGCTGCAAGCACACAGTGCTGGCTCATGTCCAGCTTTTCATCCACCAGGACACTCAAGTCCTTCTCCACAATGCTGTTCTCAGTGAGTTCTTTTCCCCATCTGTACACGTATCTGAGATTGCCCCTACCTAAGTGTAACACCTTGCACTTGGCCTTGCTGATCCTCATTAGATTCCCATGGGCCCACCTTCCAAACCTGTCCAGTCCCTCTGGATAGTGTCCCTTCCTTCTATTGTGTCAACTGCACCACTCAGCCTGGTGTCATCAGCAAACTTGCTGAGGGTACACTCATCTGTCTCATCAATAAAGATACTGGAAAGCACCAGTCCCAAGACAGACTTATTTATCAGAGGGTGTACTCTCTCCTTTGCCTATCTTTTCTGACCTATGTACTTACAGTATACCTTCCTGTTATTTTTCACCTCCCTTGCCGAGTTCAATTCTATCTGTGCCTTGGCTTTCCTGATCCCATCTCTACCAGTCTGGACAGCATCCCTATATTCTTCCCACGCCACCTATTTCTGCTTTCTCAGCCTGTACTTTTCCTTCTTTTCCCTCAGTTTGACCAGCAGGTCCTTGCTCAGCCATGCTGGTTTCCTGCCTCCTCTGCTTGATTTCTTATGCTGATGGATAGAGAGCTCTTGTGCTCCCAAGGGATCCCATCCAATAGTTCCTTAAACACCCTGAAGTTCACTCTCCTGAAGTTCAGGGTCCTGACTCAGCTCTTTGCCAGGCCCATATTCTTTGAGATCACAGACTTGACCGGGGCATGGTCACTACAGCCCAGACTGCTTCCAATCTTAGCCTCTTTAATGATCTCCCCTGCATTGGTGAGCACCAGGTCCAGCAACGTTTCACCTACGGGTTGGTCTATATAGTACCAAGTATCATTATCATAAATATGGTTGTTTCAACAATTTTCTTCCTTATACAAACTAACAACTAGGATTATCCAACATCCTCAAGCCAGAGAAGAGATGGTTATGACATATACTCTTAAAATGAGGGTACATGGGATATACTTTTTTCTCATGGGCATAAAAGCAAAAACTCCTTTGCAACTGATGACTCAGTGCTATTCACTTAGTGTTGTGAATGGCAAATCTGGCCCCAGGGTTGTCTTTAGCAATGTAGAAAGTAATTACTGAGCCAAGACACTTGAACACATTGGTTTTCATATACTTAAATCTTCCTGGAGAGTCTCAACTGGTTTCAGTATCACCTGAGAAAGCTGCTTCGTATTCAGGATCAAAACCATATATGTCTTTATTGTTGTATGTCAGCGTCTTCAAAGACTTGTCTATTTCCCAGTGTGAGATGTGTATTTCTAATCAGCATGTCTGTGTGTGTATTATAGCATCCACACACACATAAGCAAACAAGCACCTGTATACGCTTACTTGCACTTCTTTTAGGGGCTAGCACAGCTTTGTGTGCCCTCTCTACATGTGATTAAATATTAATTAGTCTTCTAATATAAGCAAGTGAGTTCACAGGCCCGAGTACCACATAAATAATGCATGAGGTACCCGAAGGCTCAGCCTGAGAAGCTGATTGGCCACCTTGGATTTGTATAATTATGAAGTTTCATTATTAACAGTGGAAGCAGTGGAGAGATTTGCCTAGCTTGAGGGCCTTTGAAAGCATAAGCTGTCTCATTAGGGAAAAAGGGAATAAGGCATAATATGCAAACTTGTTAGGAAAAAAAA
Organism: Pavo muticus; assembly: GCA_016647715.1. Lineage (NCBI taxonomy): Eukaryota > Metazoa > Chordata > Aves > Galliformes > Phasianidae > Pavo > Pavo muticus. The sequence continues at coordinate 131,527 of JACDJE010000467.1, read as the reverse complement.
AAGGAATAAAAATTAAGCATAGCTCTTTAACGGGAGTATTTTATATGTATATATAAACATTTCCAATTGTATAAAAAGACAGAAATTCAAATAAGTAAGTGAAATCTATACTATAACTATTTCACAGTTTTGTTTGTAAGAGGTCTTGCTTCAAAGCATTTGTTCTCAGTAAAAAACAATCTTTAATATTTTACAGAAAAATCCACAGGTAGCTTAATGGGTTCTGTAAAATGAGAATTATGGAAGGTGCAAGAGAATGAACACAGTCCAGGGTTCTTGTGAGAATGTGTGTTGTGCATGCAATTAAATCTCAAGGTCAAACAATTTACAGACAATTACTTTTCTAACATCTCCAGAAATGCCTGCTTACACGTCTTTAATTTTAAATGATACTGATATTCCAATTCTCCCCAAAGGTTAATGCTGACTAAATCCAGCTGTGACCTGACACGATGCGACAGCACAGTGCCTAATTATCCTCTGGATAGTCATTTACTTTAAACCATTAAAGAAATAGGCTGAGAGGAAGATTTAGGACCCAGAAAAAATGTTAGCCTGACTTCTTTCTTCTTGAGGATGGGATGGGCTGAAAAATAAAAATAAAATCTTGCTAAATGTTAGCCATTTGCTTTGATGGCAGAAAATTGTTCATCCCACTCTGTTTTTTTTACAGGTTAAATTGCTAACTAGTTCATTTTATCCATTGCCTACGGCTGGCGCTAAATGTCAGTGACAAATTTTGTACTTGTCTTGAAGAATGAATTAAGTTATGCACAAAAGCTATAGTGCTCTTTTTGAGATGAGTGAATTGCAGAGGGAAAAAAAGTTGCTCGTTTGAAAAAGGATTATTTCGATTAAAGGCCTTTTCTATTGTAGTGGAAGACAGGTAGTGGTTTAAGATAATTCCGACAGTTACCTCCCACAGAGGCTGCAGTCCTTTACTAGAAATTTCTTTAAGAGCACTTGTGTCAGATTATATACTATGATTATTATCATAAGACCATTTGTGACAGTAAAGGAGGGGGAGCAATTACAGAAAATGGCAACTATTATTCATTAACTAAGGAAAAACCCATCTTTCTTCAGTGAGGTCAGCATTCCATCACCATCACACAAACCCTTCAATGGTTTGCAATTAAAAAACACAACGCAACGCAAGTGTATTCTCTGCCAAATGTTGGTAAGAAGGAACACTTCGTGCAGCAATTTATACTGAGAAGACCAGGCACAGACTTCATAATCCATCTGGTTTTTAGTTATCTGGCTCTGGAACCACCCCATCATCTCTCAATGAACAAAATATATAAGAATGATTGCTATCATCATAGTGTTTAAAACTGTAAACTGGTTTACTGTCCATAGGCTAAGCCTAAGGGAGCTCTACATGTACATATTTTATATGGTTTTATTTTCATAGGCACCATATCAGTTTATCAAAAATCCAAGGACAGCTTAAGGTTAAAAGTAGACTTTACAGCTGCATCTGTTACAAGAGGCTTCCTTACAAAGTCAACATCTCCCATCTCAGTGGAGTGGCATAACTGACACTCTCTTGCACTTACAGTGACAGATTTGCTCTAGATATAATTATTACTACGGGGCAAGAATTATTTTTAATTTATTATTTGGATTATGGTAGTGCTTGTTATTTTGAACCGTAAGCAGGGTACCATTGTGCTGTGCACTGTACAAAAACACAGATTTGAAAGAAATGTTTTTAGTGGCACCCACAGGTTTTGGCAGATACTTTTCTCCTCTCACTGTGTGCATAAATATTTTCACTGATACCAGCTGTAGAGAGTGATATGGTAAATGCTAATCTCAGTACAGTCATAGCAGTCACAAATGGAAGTTAGATCTGTAATTTCAAATTGAAAACTGACGTGAAAAATCTTGTGATAATGCACTACTGCCCTAAACTACTGAAAGATTCCCTCTTCTCTCCACACTCAGACAAGTGGATACATTTTCCTCCCCAAGGGAAAGGAAAATACAGATTATTGTTTTTCTGGTGAAAACACTACAGTTCCTGAAAAACAGTCTGTCTCTAGGCTGGGCTACTTCTCATCTAACCATGGACATATAAAATATAAGTCTCTCAGTCTGACCTTGTCACCTTCATTCTTCTCACTAGAATGTGAGAGAAACAGGGGTAGAATCATAGAATCATCTAGGTTAGAAAAGACCTTTAAGATCCCCAAGTCCAGCTGTCAACCTGACCTACCAAGTCCCATCACCAAAGGATGTCCCTTAAGTTCCACGTCCTCATCTCTTAAATACTGCCAAGGATGGGAACATCACCACTGTCCTGTTCCAATACTTGACCACTCTCTCCACAAAAAAATTCTTCTTGATACCCAATTTAAACCTCCCCTGGTACAACTTGAGACTGTATCCTTGTGTCCTATTACTTGTCACCTGAGAAAAGAGACCAACAGCCACCTTCCTATAGCCTCCTTTCAGGTGGTTATAGAGAGCAATGAGGTGTCCCCGTGCCTTCCTCTTCTCCAGATTAAGCAACCCTGATTCCCTCAACTGCTCTTCATAACTCTTGTTTTCTAGTCCCTTCACTCCGTATATGCTCAAGCAACTCAATATCCTTCTTGTAGTCAGGGGCCCAAAACCGAATGCAGTACACAGTTTCACCAGTGCCATGAGGAAGGGGACAATCAGTTCCCTGGTTCTGCTGTCCATACTGTTTATGATGCATGCCAGTATGCTGTCAGCTGTCTTGGTCACCTGGGCATGCTGCTGGCTCATGTGGAGCTGGCTGCTGACCAGCACTCCCAGGTCTTTTTTTGCTGGACAACTTTCCAGTTACTCTTCCCTAAGGCTGTATCTCAGCATCAGGTTGCTATTACTCATGTAACCTAGCATCATCTATGAATTTACTAAGGATGCACTCAATCTTCTCATCAAGATTGTTGATAAAAATATTAAACACAATTGGCCCCAGTACTGAGCCCTTATGCTCACCACTGGTGACTGGCAACCAACTGGATTGAACTCCACTCACTGTGAGTCTTTGAGCTTGGCCATCCAGCCAGTCCTTCACCCTGCAAACTACACATCTGTCCAAGCCACGAACAGTCAGTTTCTCCAGAAGAATGCTGTGATGGAGTGTCAAATGCTTTACTAAAATCTAGGTGAACAACATCCATAGCCCTCATCTACTAAATGGGTCATCTTCTTGTAGAAGGAGATTGGGTTACTATGGCAGGACCTATCTTTCATAAGCCTACGCTGGCTGTCTCCAATCACTCAACTGTCTTGTATGTGTCCTGTACAGAGGTCAGACTTACAGATCTGTAATTCCCTGGATCCTCCTTCCCACCTTTCCTGTAGGCAGGAGTCACTCTTGCTAACCTATGACCAGATACATTCTACATAATTTCAGGTACCAATTATGATGAGACATTGTTCTGTAAAGGTGTTTGGTTCTTTATTAGCTCTAAAGAACCTAAACTTCATCTCAGTTTTAGATTCCCACGTTAGGGTACATGCATCGTACCAGTTACAATTTTCCTTTCCCTTAATTCTTCATTTCTAGCTTGCCTGATCACACTTGAAGAATTCATTTACGCTTCCATGCATGTAAAAAGGTCCTTCAAAGTTTTAATGAAGTATATTTTAAGCTGTCTCAGTTATATATTTTTTTTCCATTTGTAAATACCTACACTTTTGACCTTCCTTGTGATAAGCTAGTTGGAGCACCTTCAGTCCCATATTTTTGGCTTTTTTTTTTTTACCCTTGGATTACTTATGTGGCTCTGTTCTGAGTTTTCTCTTCACACATTCTTTGCAGTGTGAATAAGTGTTATAAGAGTGGTCTCACCAAAATGTTACATAGGGAAAGACTGTTCTTTGCTTCTGTTCGTTGGTAAATGAGATTTTTTTTTAACTGTTGGTGCCACAACACTGCATGAAGAAATTGTACAGAGATAGATATTTATAATTTCCTGTAGTATTATTTTTTTGAAGAAAAATCTTTGTTCTTCACTCCAAGTTACCTATATCCTTGTATTAAACTGTATAAATAATCGCATTTAAGTATGGTCATTTGCAACAGTTGCACTCTTTGCTTATCATCATTAGATGATATGAAATACCTGAAATAAAAAACTACTGCATTTTGAAAGTTATATTTGAGTTAAATTTACTGCATTTTAGGTATTCAAAGTAACTAAAAGTGACTTACTGAATTTAAACATTTTATCTAAGCCACACAGACAGGTAATGGAGAGAATAAGAGTCATCCTCAGAGGACAATCCATGCCACTGACTCCAATAGAAAAGCAGATCAAAATTTAAATAAAGCAAACAAATAACAAAGAAAAAGGGGCAACCCTTTGCACATGCAAATCCTCCAGAAAAAGAGAGGAGAAAACAACTCATTTGTAATAGATCATAGTCATATTCCACAGCACAAAAATTCTAGAATTCTTCAGAAACCAGCATATTTCTCTCCACTGACTGCTCTAGGTCTTGGAAACGGCTTATCCTAAATCTTTAACTTTTGGATGGATAAAATTACAGAGGATGAAGATCAACTGATGCATTCTATTTGAAAACATATTTTTACCTTTCCTGTTTTATTTATTTGAGAAGTAGAGGAGCATTATTTAAGAAAATATAATGGTCAAATGTGTTAAATGCTATGTTCAGTTCTACAGGGTAAGAGAAACATTTTATTTTCATTTTTATTCCTAGAACAGAAGCCTGAAATCCTATTTTTTTTTAATGATGGCCTTTTTTCACATCTTAATTATTGGATAGTCCCCTGGTAAATTCAGTCTTTTACTAAAAGTTGTAATTATATTCAGCTGAAACCTCCAGCTAGGGCTACAGAACTTTCTGCTAAACCTTATTATAAATCCCAAGGCAAATACATACTGACGCATAGTATCTGATCCAGAGACCTTGTCTTTTTGAAAGCACTTGAAATGCAAAAAGACATACTCATCAAGAAAATATTTTGTTACTATTAAAACTTTAAGAACTGTTTTACAGTAATATTACTTCATACAACAAGGAACCTGCAAATGGATGATGGGTGTGAATGCTTTGGTAGCAAAGATGTGCCTCAGAATATTTGAAATATATCTGATGGATAAATTTCAATGAATTTTTGTAAATACAAATGGAATGCATGAATATGCTTAGCACTAAGAAGTAGAGAGCTTACCCCCTTTTATTTTTGAAGCTAAATTCATAAACGAACGCAAAAGTTCTGATTTCACTAACTCTATTTAGTAACTTGTTAACTTCTGCATCAAAATGAGGGGGACAATATCAAGATATCAGGATGTAAACCTGCTTATCTTGGATAAAATTTAACAACAAAGTAAGTGGTTGCCATACAAAAAAAATATTGAGAATAAGCGAAAAAACCCAAAACAAAACAAAACAAAAAACACAAAACAACAAAACCAAAAAGGAATAGAATTCAAAATAATCAAAAACTGTTAAAAAATCAAGTTAAACTGAATAAGCTGGTATATCAGAAATCCCTGCCATGTGCTTCGTTGTGTTTAGACCATACTAGTGACCTCAGATTTCCATTTTTGAGCTTATTTGAGCTTAGTTGTTTTTAATCTTTTTCCTGAAGTACCACCCTTCACCTGTTGAATCAAAAGTACAAATACGTGGTAACATACAGTATCATAAATTTTTCTTCCTCTTATACTGGGAACATATTTCCTCTCACTAATGAATTAATGGTATATCTAGGCAGAACGAAGTGCAGAAAGCAAAAATATCCCTTTGGTTACAGAAGGGGAAGAATGTCCTCGCTGCAAGCTCAGGTCCTGCTGGCTTCTGGTGAGGACACACCTAGAGCTACAAGGCAGTCTACTGTGTGAACAGCAGGCACAGGCTTCCCCATGTTTGGCTGAACATGCCAAAGAGGCACATTTGTGATAACATCTCAGCTTGTTTACAAATGATTGCAGGAAAGAGAACGAGTGCTGTGGTATTTGTCAATCTACTTGCTGCTGACAGTAAGGTACTAGAAATTGTATAATGCACAACTATGGTCAGAATAAAACTGATCAGTGAAGTTGTTACACTAATGATCAGTAACATGAAAAAGACAGTAAGAATCTTCAACTCTGGTCCCTCCCTTTATGTTGCTTTCACAAATACGGATCTGAATACAAAATGGTCTATTTTAAGTTAATAAATTCTTGTTAACATTTCTATACAAAACAAGAATTCAATTTGCAGGTTTCTTTTTAAAGTGTCATAGTTACTGGATATTGTGACAGAGGTTTTCTTCTGTTTTTGTTGGGTATTTATTTATTTATTTATTTTGCTCATAAATGGAAGAGATTTCACCTGAAAATCCCTAGGAAATGAAATAAATCTTTTGGTTATGTTGCCAAAAGTCTTGTCTAGTCTCATCTTCTTCTGAGAGTTTTTCTAACACATACTTATTGTCACAGGACAACAAGGTTCTTTGGCTATTAAATGATAAAATGGCAGAAGACCACAACTAAGTCTGATGAATTTTATTATATCTAAACACACGGTTTACCAGCATAATTAAGCCTGAGAGGAATGCAAGCACTCTAAGCAAAAGAGAAAGAGAAAGGCATTTGCTGTGTAGGCAAGGCACAATATAATTGTACCTGTTGATGAACCACATTCGAGGAAGGTGCTGATCTCTCATGTTCTCAGTCATAACATGAGATGTCTCCTTGTCTAAGCAACACCGCTGGCCAACCAGTGACAGCTACCCAGAGCTTGAACTGGGGAGCTACTCTTCTTGGGCTGTGACTTTCAACTGTCTGAATGAATGGTTGATGCCAGAGTGTCAGGTGTCTAGAAGGCTACTGGTCCATGATTAGCCATATTTGTTATGTAACAATTTGTTATACAACAGTTGTCTGATGAATTTTCTACTCATTTTCCTGAGGAAGACATTGTCTAGACTGCTTCTGAGTTTCTGAATGGGCTAACACAGCTCTGAATTGTCAGTGAATAGTTCATTGATATCTTTAAGGTCCACCATGAACAAATCACAGATTTCTTTGTATAAACCAGCTATACAAGCACGTTACAGAAGCATTCTGTTGTTTTATTGTCCCACGTCATTCATATCTGATTCATACACAAAAAGGACTGTGTTTCCGTACTTATCTTAGCCTTTTCTTAAGCGATGGTTTCAGTCATTTTTTACCCTCTTTTTTCATTTATTTATTTATTTATTTATTCTCTACTTTCTGAACACTTTTTCTGAGGTTTTTTTGTCAACCCACTTTCCCCTCAGAGTCCATTCGAATAAGCTGCATTTTCTCTTTCCTAGGTCTTCTAAGGAAACTTAACCGCTGCTTAGCATCTCCTTAATTCATGACCAGTTCAAAAAATACCTTGACTTGCACCCAGTTCCAAAATAATATGGCAAAGCCTATAGTCATCATTAGACTACATCTTTATCGTTGGTTCTGTTACGTAAGAATCGATGATTGTGGATGTGGTCTTTTATGAGAGAGAAAATTCATTGTTATTTGTAATTAAAACTTAATACTAGTTTTAATTTTTTGTTACATAAATTGGCGTATTTCAGATGTATGCCTGGGATGCAGCGGGGGAGGGGGTGAGTAACAAATTTATTTTGAGCTTGTTGGGTTGCTCCAACTTGAAGGATGATGAAAAGGGAGTCATCATTGCCTTGCTAGTTTGTTTGCCTGTTTACTTCAAATTCACTGCAGCCAGGAAAGGACACATTTAGATGTGCTTGGCAGATTCCTAAGGGTAACAGAAGCAGTATACCTGCAAGAACAAAGTCACATTTGTTTAAATTTGCTTTTTTAAATATTGTCTTGGCATGTGAAATGTTCTGAAGCTAAAGGTGTTGCATAAATAGAAACCATATTATGCTGTGGTATTTATCAAATGCTCCACATCTACTGCACCACCCCCATAAATCCACCAAAGCTTTTATTATTCAAGGGTGGGAAGGTAGGCAGAATGGAGTGAAAGCTACAGAATGATTTAACACTGTGGGAACTTAATCAATAAGACTGTTGCAGAGAACTCCCAGGAAAGAGTGTTGTTTTCCATCCAGATGATAATGAGGCAGACAAGCAGCAACCTCTGGAGGAGGAATGCTGGAGCAGTGATTCTGTGGTACAGCTTTGCTAGTTGCTAATTAATAGTCTGAGGCCAAGGGGATACCTTTTTGCTCCTCTGTTACTTGTAGTTTCTCTGTGGCTCGTCCCACATGCTGCTTTTGCTACTGTATCCACGGTGAGATGAGTGAGATTCTGGAATTTTATCCAAATTTAAAAACAGTACTGGAAATTCAAGTTTACCTGTATTCCACTTCCCTTGTTCATGGCATTATTAATATGTTTATACCTTATATAAGCTCTTAATCCTTCCCAGCCTATGTTAAGAATGAGTAGGGGGCTGTAATACTTAACACTGTGCTAAAAATGCAGAGACATTCTTTAGTGTATTACAAACATATTATCTTCATGAAATCTCTTATTTCCTTTGCTTTGCATCCCAATTTCAGACAGCTGAACTTATTTTTGTGTTTGACATCTGTGGTTTGACTTAACACCCTCCAGAACTAAGCTGGCTAACTGCATAAACAAGACTAATATTTGTGATGTGCAAATTTAGATAATTATGAGTGGTGTTAGCTTGAAGAATTTAAGAATTTTTGTTACATGATAATTAAGTTCAGTATCGACTTTTTTCTCACCTTTTTCTATAGTCCAAAACAGAGCAGAGATCCACTTCAAGAAGGCTAAAACCCTGGCTGAGGTACGCAATTGTACAAGGACTGCTCCTATTTTAATGTGTTGGCCCACAATGTCAGAGGCGGATGTTGGTGGTGTGGCAGTAGACGTTGAACCCTCCTGCCAATATTCCATTACATGTTGTTCCATGTGACAGATGGCAGCAGAGGGGCATTTTGACAAAATAGTGTCTGACATGGAAGTGTGTATAAAGTGAAGAGATCCAATTGAATTTCCCCACATGGAAAAACCTGCATCCACTGACATTCATTGACGCATGCTGAATGTTTATGGAGACCAAACAGTGGATGCGAGCACAGTGAGGTGGTGGGTAGTGCATTTCAGCAGCACCCTGATTGGTCAGGAGTCACCTCCACTGGTGCAGATTATTACAAGCATGATATGCAAGCTCTTGTTCACTGCTGGCAAAAATGCATAGCTAATGGTGGTGACTATGTTGAGAAAGAGTGAACTGTAACTGAGAATTTGCTCTATCAGATGGTGTAATTGAACTCTTTGTATCTGTTGTAGCTTCCATGGAAATAAATAGGAGCCACTACTTTCGAAGTGATCTACGCATCTATATTTTCACAAGACATATTCTCATAGACCTTCGGTTCTTTCAGCCTTCAGTGTAATGGTGTGCAGAGAAGTATACGAACAAGAAAGTATTAACTGCGTTGCCAGGGAAAAATTTGGCAAGGAATTTAAATAATGAAGTCAGTGTTGGGCATAAAGCAATCTACATGTGTATTGAATCTAGATTCTCAAAGCTCATTCCAAGGGAGCACCCAAAAGCATAACATAGGTAGGAAAGGATTTGTGCATTGTTATACCAGGGCACAGGTAAAAACTACTACATTCAGGTGAAACTTCTAACACTGTGAAAATAAGCTGTAGTTAGCAGCAGCCCCTACAGAATTTCTAGTCTAGTGGTCCCACTTCAACATCACCTTACTTCCATGTAATAATTTACTTAAAGATTCTTGAAATATTTTCTGAATATGCTTTCCTAAAACACACTTGTCATAATTTACCAATGCTAAGAGTGGAGCACGCTAATAAGATTCTCTGTCTGGCTGACATGTAGTTGCTTCTGTTGCACTTAGTTTTGGTTTAGATTTTTTTTTTCCTAATTATTTTATTTTCCTGACTCTCTACTGTCTCATCTTTTTGTTAATTCTGTCACTACTCTTGTAATCACTCAAGACAGAAGTACAATAGTAGAGAAAGCCATGGAGCAAGTGTATCTGCGTGCCAGTGTTTTTCCCAGTTTCACAACAAAAGGCCCTTGAGACTATGAATGCTCACTTGATTCTTGCTGATCTGAGAGGACTGTACTATCTTTGATAATTCACGACAGCAGATCAAGCTTTACATGGAAAATATCACATTAGCTAGAACTTTAAAGTATTAAACATTTTAAAAGGATGTAGTTAAGTGTTTCATAGGTAATGCAGGTAATTTTTTTGCATTGAATTTAAAAAAAAAATTATAATCACTTCATCTACTAATGAGTGAAGTGAATTGCAGGCTGTGCATTTAGATGGATTCCAAAATATTTCTGCTTCACCTAGATATTCAACTGATGTATTCAAAGTTGACTCAAAAACTTGATTTGGATACAGAGTTCCTATGGAAATTAGGCAACCATTCCTCAAAGCAACTTTCAGAATTTGAACCTAACCATTGCACATTCATAGCATAGTTTGCAGTTCATAATCCTGGCATAATAAATATGCAGCTGGTATTTAGAGCATACTGACTAAAGCCTACATATTTGGTTTATGTGGTAACATTTCGGTAGCGGGGGGCTGCAAGGATGGGCAGAGCCAGCTCCAGCTGCTCCAAAAGGACCGCCGCTGCCAGAGCTGAGCCGCGAGCTACTCCGGGTGCGCCCTGCGAGAGCAGATGGAAGGAAGGGACGAACCGCCGTGCAACAGCAGCTGGGAGAGGGGAGTGAGAGATGGGAGAGGACGGCCCCGCGGGCACCGAGGTCGGCTCAGGAGGATCTCCGGGCACACGGCAGCAGCTCCCTGCGGCCCGGGAGAGGCCCACGGAGGAGCGGGCCGTCCCCCCGCAGCCCACAGGCACCGCGTGGAGCAGATCTCCCCGCGCGGCCACGGAGGACGCGGCCCGAAGGAGCCGCAGCCCATAGATACCCCCGCAGGAGCGGCCCGGGCCGGAGCTGCAGCCCGTGGGGAGCGGCCCGCGGTGGGACGGGGTGGCCGGGGGAGCTGCATCCGTGGGGACCCGTGCGGAGCGGTGCCCGAAGGCTGGGCCCAGCGGTACGGAGCCGTGTTGGAGCGGTGCTGGGAGAGCTGCAGCGTGTGGGAACGCCACGTGCGATCAGTTGGGAAAGACGGCACTGTGGGAGGGACCCACGTGGAGCAGGGGGGCAGTGACCGCGGAGGAGCGGCAGAGACGAAGCGTTACAGAAAGCGCAGCCTCCATTCTGTGTTCTCCTCTTGGAGGAGGAGGTAGAAGAGGGTGGGTGAGGAAGGAGGTGTTTCTACTTTGCATTTCATTCTCACTTCTCTAGCCTGTTAATAGTTGACAATAAATTATGTTCATCTCCCTTAGGCTGAGTCTTTTTTGCCCGTGACAGTAATTGGTGAGCGATCTGCCCGACTATATCTCAATCCACAAGCTTTTTTTAAATCGTATTTTCTTCTGTCCTTTTGAAGGAGGGGATTTTGAGAGCAGTGTGGTGGAGCTTAGCTACCTACTGGAATGAAACCACCGCACTGTGGCATTAATAGCCTTGTTTCCTTGGCTTTCCCCTTGTGCTGGTTTTGTGCTTTCCAAGTAAACTATTTGGGCAGAGATCTTTATTTTTGGTTAATGTCTGGGGTAGTACGTAGTACTTTCATTTCCCAGTGCAGAGCAGTCATTGTAAATGACCATTACATTAAAAGTAATAACTGATTTATTTTTTTAAGTGTATGTCATCTAGTTCTTCAGCACTCACTGTCATTAGCGATTCCTGCTGCTAAATGGTTCAATATCATGTTCACATGGGAGGATTTGACAAAATAGGAGATATCCTCCTAACTGACAGAAAACATCAATACATATTATTCATCCACATACTGAAAACTGTAGCACAAATGCAGATTTAACTAGGATTTTAGCACAGTGCTCTCACAAGTATCAGAAACAGATACCAGATCAGGAGGCAATTCTGGTAGGCACCACAGTGTGTGCTGGAGTGCGCATGCACATTCTCATACACATGCGCTTTAATTACAGTCCTCATCTTCAACAGATATCCATATGCAGCTCATGATTTACAATTATTTTTGTTTGTGAACCATTTGTATTTTCATTTTCTTTGGTGTTTTGACAGGATGTAATTATTTCTGAAACATATAATAGGATCAAAGCATATTTCATTATTAAAGAAATTATTGCATTGTATCACTGCCATTCTGACTGCATGAAAACGTTAATCCAGTTTTGTATTTTTTCAGATGAGTTTTTTTCCCATGAAAATTTTGTGAAATTAATTGTTTGCTTTCTCCCAACCTTCAAGGGGTCTACAGCTTCAGAAGATATCAGATAAAGGATGATGACACGTAATGAGAGCAAGATTTAGCTATTAAACTTCCTTGACTCACTTTAAATATTGATTAGAGAAACACTTCTGGGCAAATATTTATATTGAGTAATAATATAATTCAGTGATCCTTTTTTCTTTTTTTTTTTTAACTTTATGAATATCATTATGTCTTCAGTAATGTAACCCAGAAAAATACATTGTTAGCCATATTTTATATGAAAAAGTCCACGATAGATAATGAAAATAAAATTTTTCTAGCAAACATCATCAATTAATAAAATGCAAAGATGCTTTGTGTTGCAGAGCCTGTATCTGGCCTTTCTCAGGTTTTGGGGCTGTTGTACCTGCGATATTGGCTTTAAGCCATTTCTAATATAATGCTAATGTTGTGACAGAAACTAATGAAACCATGCTGTTTCTAGATAGAGCTGATATTGAATACATATATAAGTAGAAGAGATAATTTCCTTATTCGCTTTTGTAATGAGCTTAAGGAAAACAGAACAACCTACCTGCATCTGTGAATAACTCCTAGATTTGGTTGGTTTTTTTCAAGAAGGAAAAAAATATTTGCATGGTTTTGTTTACTGTGTTTATAACTGTAGTAGCCGAACCTACTTGTGTAACTGTGTGGTGTTGCCTTTGTAGAGGAACAATATATGTTTAAAATTCTCAAAAAACTTTAACAATTTAAGCAACATCAGCATATCTTCCTTTTAAAATTCCTTCCTAGCTTTCACTCAGTCAAATGGTGAGGAATTGTGACCGAATGTGTGCATTACACATAGTGTTTGCATATCATAGAATCATAGAATCATTAAGGTTGGAAAAGACCTCTAAGATTATCTAGTCCTACTGTCCACCTACCACTAATATTGCCCATTAAACCATGTCCCTAAGTACCACATCTGTATGCTTCATGAAGGAAAGCAGGGGAGGGACTTTTTACAAGGGCATGTAGTGACAGAGGGAGGGGAAATGGCTTTAAACTGGAAGAGAGTAGATTTAGACTAGAATTCAGGAAGAAATTCTTTACTGTGAGGGTGGTGAGACACTGGAACAGGTTGCCCAAAGAGGTTATGAATGTCCCCTGCCTGGAAGCATTCAAGGCCAGGCTGGATGGGGCTTTGAGCAGACTGGTCTAATGGGAGGTGGCCCTGCCTATAACAGGGGGGTTGGAACTAGATGTTCTTAAAGGTCCCTTCCAACCCAAACCATGCTATGATTCTGTGATTTTAGATTTAAAATAACAGTTTTATGTTGTCTTTTACTGCTGATGTGTAATATTGAGATTTCTTCATCTTAAGGCTTACTTTTACATTATTGCTGAGGTACAGCTCTAACTCATATTATTTTCTGCAAGGTAAGAAGTAATGTAACTTATTCTCAAAGACCCAGTTATTGAAAACAAGAGGAATGTGTATTCCTCTAATTAAGAATTAGGACTAAAACCCATATAGTGGTTCAAAATACAAAGTGATGGTCTAAATATTCTAAAATTAAAAACGCCAGTATCAAACCTAAATTTAAAAATCCTTAATTGTTAAACTAGGTGAATATGTGCTTTGTTTGTTTGTCTTTTAATCTCAAAGGCAGCAGAAACAGATTCTTAGTACTACTTTGTGCCTGCTGAAATATCTCAGCTAGACTGAAGTAATATTCTAGGACAGAACATTTGTACATCTTGCTTTTGTCAACAAGTTATCTGACCTTACGAATTAGTCTGCCACAAGTATGGTTTTTTCTTAAACTAGTGATGGCTATTTAGCCAGGGGTCTCTGTGTGTTCAACAGCTATTGTAGTGCTCAGTTACCTTTGCAACTTAAAAGATTATACAAATGTCTGCAAAAAACCTCTGTATGAAATTAAAAGCATAGTTATAATTTTTTTTCTTAGCAATGACATAATTCTATTACAATTCATCAAAGAAAGTATTTGATAACAGGACAGGTACAAGTTACACATTGTGCTTCTGACTAAGTATGAAAGTGCTTTCTATTGCCAGAACAGCTGAATCAGTTTTTTCTGATCATTGTTTTCAAGTTAGACACAGTAAGACTTTTCTTATATTACTGACATCTGATTTTTCTATTTAGACTATTTTTTCTTTCTGATCAGGTATTACTCAGTTTTTTAAGAATGGAATATTATGAATGTGATGACAAGTAAGGAAATACCTAATTCTAACAGATTCCTTGCATTTTTTTTTAATTCTGTACTTTCTATCAGTGTTTCTGATTTACAACATTTCTGAAATTGTACAGCAGGCTATTTTTGCAGATATCTAACCTGACATATCTTCTTCATATAAGACTGCATTTTTCTTGTTACAAAATGACAGTTTTTCAAAACTTTTGGCTTGGTCTGAAAAGGTCTTGGTGTCATTTTCTCCTCAGATTACTTTTCCTATTTGTAATTACAAAGTTGAGGTGCTCATTTATTTGTTTCTTAAGTATTTGCTTCTCTTCATGTTCAAAATATCTTCTTTAAATCTATAATGTCCTCTTCATGGGGTTAGTATCATACTTCAATAAGGTTTCTTCTTCTGGCATAGAAGCTGAGGAGCCTTCTTTCTTGATGCTCTTAATTTTCAACTAAGTAAACCTGTGCATCTAGTTCTTCTCACCTTTGCTTACATTGTTGCCTACCTGGACAATATGGTTGTAAGGTCTTTTCTTGGATATCTTGGCTCTGCTATTATCTCCAAAGTTTTGGTCTCATCTGTGGCAAACTTTAGCCATGATGATATACTTGGTTAGTACAGTGTGTTGTACTTTATAGTAAGTAGTGGAGAACAACTGCAGTTATATGCTATAATACATGTATCTGTCAAACTCCATAGATCAGAATGATTCCTCGAAAAAAAATCTTATACTAAAAGTAAAATGAGATAAAATACCACAAGCAACTGAGAAAATATAGAAAAAGAGCTGTTAAATCTCCAGCCATTACAAATTCTCTGGAATGTATAGAGCAACAAAATAACATTTAAACAGCACTTCCACCAAGTAACTCCAAGAAAAGAATAACTCAGACTAAAGACATTTAGAAGTAGTTTTATTTCTTTCAATAGGATGACAGTCACAGAATCACAGAACCACAGAAGTTGGAAGAGACCTCTGGAGATCATTCAGTCCAAGCCCCAGCTAAAGGAGGTTCCGTAGAGGAGGTTGCAGAGGAAAGTGTCCAGGTAAATATCTCCAAAGAAGGAGACTCCACAACCTCTCTGGGCAGCCTGTTCCAGTATTCTGTCACCTTCAGAGTAAAGAAGTTTTTCCTTGTGTTTGTGTCCACTGGCCCTTATTCTGTTGCTAGGCACTGTTGAAAAGAGCCTGGCCCCATCCACTTGAGTCGTGCCTTTCTGATATTTATAAGCACTGATAAGATCACCTCTCAGTTTTCTCCAGGCTGAAGAGTCCTAGGTCTCAGCTTTTAAACCACATGGAGGGCTGAGTGTGGAGATCCTGCTGTATGAAAGAAGTAGTTAATTTCATATGTTCAAGCCAACCAAAGATTTGATGTTTTCAGTAGTTCTTGGTTAAATCAGGTGAAAAAACTAATTGCATTAGGGAAATTTGAACAGTATTCCATTCCATATAAATATAAAACAAATGCTTTTCTAAGCATTTTACTAAACAGTGATAAAACTCAAATTATTTGGGAGATATTTAAAAGTGGATTTAAATGTTGCAGCTTGGAGATCTAATTGAGTCCTTCATCTGAAGCCCAGATAGGTCTGGCATCTGTGGCAGAAAGCTTCGGAAAGGTGGTTCTGACAATATTAAAAAATAATTTACTTTGCTAAGTAAAGGGAAAATATGACCAGAAAAAAGCTCAGAGAATAGGCAGTGCCCTCATGCTGATGATACGATAGAGGATCTGCAGCTCTGCAAAAACGACTTTGTGCAGGAGGGAATAGAGGGCCAAAAGAAGTCAAATGTTAAAGTCCAGAAAAAGCCTGCCATTTACGGAAAAAAATGCACAAATTGAACTCCGTCAATTTTCAACTGCACTGAGTATATTCAAGTTCTCTCAGGGCATCTCTATGTAAGAGCTGCTACCTCAGAGAATACCCTTCACATGAGCAATAGTGGGCATAACACTCAGAGATGACTAACCTGTCAGCTTGAAAGAAATAGGACGTCAAGTAATTTACATCTGGACAACGAAAGAAAGAGAATCTGTAAAATTAATACCATGGGAAAAAATGAAACAGTAGAAAATTAAGGAGTTAAGCTGTATGCTTTCTCACTGAAATTGTATATATTGTTCACTAGAAAATATGACCTATGATGGTATCAGTGAAGAAACTATTTCATGGATGGTGTAACTATATCAGTGGACAAGGGAAGAGCCACTGATGTCATCTATCCGGACTTCAGTAAGGTCATGGTTCCACATAACATCCTTCTCTCCAGATTGGAAGGATATGGATCTGGCTGTTCAGTAGACAAGGAACTGGTTGCGAGATCATACCCAGAGAGTGATGGCCAATGGCTCAGTGACTGGATGGAGATCAGTGATGAGTGGTGTCCCTCAGGGACAAACTGTGGGACAGTTGTGGGACAAATGCTTTTTAACATCTTCATCAATGACATTGACAGTGGGATTGAGTGCACCCCTCAGTAAGTTTGCAGATGACACCACTCTGTGTGGTGCAGTCGACACGCCCGAGGGATGAGATGCCATCCAGAGAGATGATCTAGACAGGTTCAAGCAGTGGGCCCATGTGAACCTCATGTGGTTCAATAAAGCCAAGTGCAATGTCTTGCACCTGGGTCGTGTCAAACCCTGCTATCAGTACAAGCTGGGGGATGTAAGAATGGAGCACAGCCCTGGTCAGCAGGGAGGTAATTTCTAAATTCTTGGATACTACGTGAGCTTACCTAAAGCAACATTTTTTCCAAACTTCAGTAAAATGAAGCTAAATGATTTTGATCATCCTTTCAATAAAATACACAATACAAGCATTGAAACATTAAAGAAAGCCAGTGCTTCATTGCAGAGGTTTTGCAAGTTCTACCTGTAACTGCTGAGGCAAAGATTCAGAGCACAGAGGCGTGGGTGTGCACAATGTCACAGTGTTGTGAGTGCAGTGACAACTGTACATACCCATTGTTTTGCGTCATTAGCACTCTGCTGAACCTTAAAAAAATAGAAAAAAAGAAAAAAGAAAAAAATGTCCACAGAAAAATTTAGTCTCCAGAGTCCAGTCTTTTTATTACCTTTTTTTTACCTTTTTTTTTTTTTTTTTTTTACTTTGTACAGCACCTAATTTAGGCTACAGACAAAAAGAAAATGTATCTTGAATATGCATCACGAGTTCCAAAAATGAAAAGAAATTGGATTTGGATAGCACTTACTCAATAGACAGATATGATACATGGTAAGAAGGTGCACTGTCTGCCCTGTGATAGATTAAACTACTTTGTAGGAAAATTACTGTGAGCCAGTCACCACCACCACCGTGGCTAAATCTTTAATAAAATTCTCTTCCATATTCAAGAGCGAGGTATGAAGTACACAATAAGCAGAGTGGAGTAGAGTGCCATTTATCAAACCACAGCTAGGTCTGTAATCTCCTGCTTTATCCTTTTTTAGTACTTTATTTGTCTTTATTGTTGCAAGGAAGCACATTTACCCAGGGCAGTGGGCTTTCAGTACTGATAAACCTTTTGTTTTAAATTCTACCTATGTGTTTTTATTTATTTATTTTTCTTTCTTTCTTTTTTTTTTTTAATACATTTTTGCTACTACTTATTTTTGAATCAGATAGCCATCCTGTCACTCTATGGGAGTAATTAGTTGGCTTGGTTTTGGTGGTGCCTTGCTTGTTACATGTTTTTTCACCCTTCCCTGCCTGACCTGACCCTACCTCTCTAGTCTTTACAAAAAAGGAAGCCATAGCGTCTAAGACATTTTAACAAGAATGCTCTGGCCTGTGGAGAAGACAGTCTGGGAAGTATTGCATAATGCTTTTTTGAGACTATTTGGCAAGATGGCAATTTTAAACCATGTTGCAGTTGGCCCCTGGGTGGCACTACATGGCTGGAACTGGGATCAACAAAAGCATTTTCAGATAAGGGAAGAAAACATAATTAAAAGAGTTTTCTTTTTTTTTTAAGTTGAAGATAAATCCTTAAGCTAAATGTGTTGATATTTGCTGAATTAAATACGTATATGCAATGCTGTTAAACTGGATTCCCCTTATTAATTCTGACTGCAAAACACTCTGTATATCTTGACTACCTGATAATATCTGGATCACTTTGTTTAATATGCTGATATTAAGTACAGATGCAGTGGAAGGGTCCTATGGGTAGAAGTATGTGACTGGAACTGCTTTGTGCTGCCTGAATATGCATACTACCAGTCTGTGCTGCAGCCCTGGGGGTGATTTTTTTAGTACTATTATAACCCTTTTTATTGTTTGAATAGCAGTTTTATGACAAAACATTTATATTCAGCCTGCCTTTGTACTTGACTGAAAGAGAGCAATCACCGAGAATGATAAGGCAACAATGGTAATGATAACTGCATTTATGGAGGCTTACAGAATTTAAACGGGCATGCAAAAATAGACTCACAATAGTGCTAAACTTGACTCTGAGCTGGTTCGGGTATATTTCTTGTGCCAGGCCTATGTTTGCCTCCTGATGGAGATGTTTCCTTTACTCCTGTTTTGTTTTTTTTTTTTTTCACTTATGACATTTCTTCTGTATGAATCTTACATGTATGTACATCAGGTTTATCGTAACTAAGAACGTTACCATAGTTAGCTGGAGGAACATAACCATTTTTCAAAATCCATGTCTCTGAAATTGTTGCTCAACTTTACCTCAAACTCTGAGAACTTGATATTTATGTGATCTTGAAGCAGAATCAGCGTTATATGTCTTTCAAGGTCCTACACTTCATGAAAAAATAGGCAAATCTTTCATTCTGCTCTGAGAAGAAATGAGAGGTAATGCTGGACACTGGAATATGATTCAACAGTTTAAGAGTGACCAGCCTCTTGCCTGAATTATTTTAAGTCAATTCTACTTTTGTCTTCTGTTCCCATGGTGTTTTCTCCACTTCAAGGCTTACATACGCATACTCACACTGTATTTATGCATTTCCTTAAATTTATTGTTTATGTAAGAAGGCAAGAAAACAATGAGAAGTTTTTTATGGGGGGAGGCAGATGGTTCATGGTTCTCTGAATTTTGTGTGCGGAGAGGAGAATTATGCCTTTATACTGAACCTTATTAAGATTATAATGGAAGGAGCTGTCCACTACACTTTGTTCTAAAAGCATTTTAGAATAGTCTGCCACGGTGTTTACAGTGGCAGCTAAGTATGCTACCTGATGTTAGAGGCTTTCTCACAAAGGAAGAAACTGTACTTGTGGAATCAGAATGGCAGATTAAGCCTATATTTTTATATGTATTGTTTCAATATTTAAAAATAACTTTTTCGGACAGCTCTTTTCAATAAAAGTATGTCTGGACTGACTGTTCAGATAAGGCAAGGAAATGTGTCTATTTTTATAAAAATGAATGACCATTTTTAAATTATGAGGCGTACTTCAAGATTTTATTGATCTTGAGAGGTGATAATCTCAACACACCTCAATTTCCTTCATACTGTGGCTTTCCCATTATATACTTTCAGCTGTTTCTTCATCTATATTTTAATCTGTACTTGTCACTTCTGGAAGTTGTCAGTATGCAAAAGGCAGGCAGCAAAAATTTGACAAAATCAAGTGACTAGAAATGTAGGAAGAGAAATAATTTTAATTGTTGAAAACAAAAGCTGCACTTTATTTTATCGTGTATGTTATTTTGCTAATTCAAAAGCTCTTTTACTATGCTGCATATGGTCATTATGTGTCATCCAGTTTATTTGTTCCTGCTTGTGCTATTTAGGTTTTAAATATGTTGAAGTTCATAACTCAAATTCTTTTTTTCCCTGTAAGTGAAATATAAGTAATGCAAACATTAACTTGCTTTGCCAGAGTTCTTATACTGTCTTACTGGATTGCTGGATTCAAAGATATGTCATTTTCTACTAAATGTCTTTCTAATTCTTTTGTGCAAATGATACCTTTTCCCCAGGCCCAGCTACTTAGTGGATATTATTGAACAAGTGTCTTTTATAGGCTCTAAAAAGTGCAGCATTATGTGAAAGAAATTTTTTTAAATGTGCACGGACTATTTAGGAATATGCTTAGTGAATATTAAGCAAACACCTGAAGTTCCTGTGCTTCTGCCTAGAACCAGCACTTCATTACCTATTACGTGCAGTGACTTTGAATTTTTTATTAGGTACTGGTCTCTCAGCCTGTAAGGCTTGTGCATGATGTATATGAGAACGATTTCCAGCAGAGAGAAGCTTATCACAAATGCACCTAAAAGGTAAGGCTATTTTTTTAATTTTTAGATCACATGCAGAACAGCTGCCTGAAGAACACTTGCACGCAGAACAAGAAAGACATTTGGTTTAGGTTTTGATTATAGACATCTTGCCATCTTACCCATACAGTAAAACATAATGGGCTTCAAATAAACGTAGAATATATAAATGAAAAGAACAACAATACCAGAATACTTACCCCCTAACTTTTTGCTACACTACATTGTTGTGTTAAATATATTTCAGTTTTGTTTAGTTTTCCCGAATCTGTGCTATGCTTGTCTATGATTTAGCAAAGTTGAACAGTAAATCAGTCAAAGTATGTAAAAGAATCATTCCTGTTAACGTTCCTTGTATTTGCTAAAGAGAAAAAAATGAGCATGAATTAAAAAAAAACAAGAACAGAAAATCATGAGAAAATGGTATATAATTAGTGAAGAAAACTAATAATGAGGGGAGAAGGAGAAAAACAGCAGTGAAGTTAGTAGTAGTAAATAAATGTAAAAAAATAAGTAAAGATTATTGTTTCACTGAAAATGGCTTACACAGGCTGTTGAAGGCAAGGGACCTTGTTACTTAGGTCATGAGTAATAACTCCTGAGAATTTTAGTTTGTGTAATACAGATCAGATAATTCAGGTGATAATCGTACCTTAAGAATACCTGGAGTACGTATAGAATGGTAGATGATGAGGAGAGACGATTAAGATAACAGATAACGGAATTAGATAAAAGAATATGAGGGTTAAGAAAACTTGAAAGTCAAGAATAACGACTTTTTTTGATCACTGTGCCTCTTGTGTTAGTATCATAAGCGTGCCAAGCTCCATCTGAGAAGTTTTTTCTGTTAGAAGCTTTTTTGCATTTCCATCCTAATTTTTTTCATTGCCAATTTATAAATACTTTTCTGCCAAAACTTACCTTTTGGCAGCCTGATGTTTAACATTTCAAAGAAACTTGTTGGAATATCTGTGTTAGTCATTCCTTGTTCATCTTTCAGCTTCACTGCAAGGCTGCACATTTTCAAATTTAGCTGTCTTTTTAGTGTGTATGAAGTACCTTGATGAAATCCAGAGATTTTTTGTCAAGCATATCAGTTATCTTACTGAATTAAGTAATTGATTTGGTCTGGCATGATCTTCCCACACTTAGTTTATGTTGCATTTTAAAGCTCATTTTCTCGTTCATACAAAAACACAGCTGCTAGTGATAATGAAATTGTTGCTTTTGCAAGCCTTGTCAGCGACAGTTTCTGAACAGTGAATTTAGGTAACAGCATTTATAAGAAGGTTTCTTTGAAAGAAGTCTTTTTTTGATAAGGGGGGCCTTGATCCATTCCACAATCAGACTGAGCATGTGGATCAAGTCAAATCTTTCTTTCATTAAAATAATTTACTAGCCTAAAAGTGAGTTTGCTGAATCTGCATCTTCTGCTTTTATGAGATGATAGGAAAAACTGCTTGAGCGGAAAGACATCTCTCCTAGTGTAGGCCATGACGTTGCCACTGGGGTCACAAGGCAGCAATAAGGGATCCTTGCAGGGAACAGGGTAGGAAAATTACTTGTGGGTGCAGTGATTTTGTCGTGACAAAACCAAAAATCAGATCTGGCAAAGCTGCTCAGTTCTGAAATTGCGTAATGGTAGCAATAACACAAAACCTAAAAAAGCAAACTGAGAATGAAGATGGCTATAATTTCTTATCTCCAGCTTTTCCCTAAGCTATCTAATTTCTTGTACATCTGTGTAGAGACTTGGTGACAAACAGTTTATTCGATTAATTAGTTTTCAAGGTACAAATTTCTTATTTAACTTCTCATAGGCATGCTGCATGGGTGTCCAGTTTTGTAGTGCTGAGGTATTTAATAATGAGAATATTAACCAGTTTATATTCTTCGAAAGAACAGTAATGTTTCAGAGGACAGGAAAAACACAGACAAAAGTCAGTTATTAGTAAGTTGAAAGATTTGGGTTGGATGCTTTCAAAAGGTCTATCATGCGGAAATTAACAGGCATGATTTCTATAGACGTGGTAAACACTGATTTTTCAAGTTAATTTTTTATCACTTGAAATAAAAAAAAATAATGAAATGGAACAGCTATTTTTTAAATTTAAAATTATTACTGATGTTTCTTTGTGGCTAAGTAATTTTCTTCATTTTCTGTGAAAATTAGGAACATTTTGAAGAGAGACAATATTAACACCTTGGGCTACACAATTAAAACTTACTCTCAAGATCAGAAGAGCTGATGGTAGAAATTGATTTGCAATTCTCCATCAAAATGATCTTTCAATAGAAATAATTCATGCTTTTAAATTAGAAGTGGCATTAGTATAGGTCAGTAGTAGTAGATCCCTAATTTGATTTTAAAAAGGAAGTCTTGACATCATTAAAATTCACAGAAGTGAAGTTTTTTGGAGGTGTTGCTTTAAAAAGAAACAAAAATGAAACCACTTCTGGTGATAATTTAATTTGTACTAAATATTGCAAAATCAAAAGAAAAGCATTCGGAATATTCCAAAATTACTGTATGGAGGTATCTGAGTTTTTCACTTTATTAATAAAAAAATACAGATTTTTCCAATTATTTTGAAATCTAAAATTACTCCATCCCGTGCCTCCCCATAAAGTGTTTGCTAGTGATATTTGGTTGATATATACTATCAGCTGATCTTTAAACGTATCACTTTAACCACTGTGTTTAGTAGTAGAGTTTACATCAAACTTTAATTAAGCAGAAAGAGCTGAAGGTATTTCCATTTTTGTTTGTTTTTCTGTGTGGCAGCGGTACATAGCTTGTAGCCAAGTAGCAGATTTTTATTTTGTGAGTGAATCTGAATATGAAAATACTAGTTGTACACTTCTGATAATTGCCTTTATGATGAAATAATATAATTTTCAATATATTATGCTCTGGTTCTTTCTTCCTACATTTTTTTCTTTTTTTTCAGTATTGAATCGAGGGCGCAATTAAATATCAATAATATGATGTTTTCATTGATAAGAATTGAGGTTTTAGTATTATATTTTAATAACAGTTGCGTCTTTTCCTAAAATCTCTTTCTTTGTTCCACGTAACTTTAATGTGTTGGGCATGTCTCCTTTCATCACAGCAGGGGACACTGTGCATTTCTGGGATTAACTAGTTCGATATTAGCAATGTGAAATCTGTTTGAACTTGTTTGCCTATGTCTGCCAGTTGATAGAGCGTTTTGAGGAGGTATCAGGGAATCATGTCAGTAATAGGTGTTTTTTCTTTTCTTATGAGTTAATTCGTACCCTATAAATGTGAAGTTCCCATTACTATTAAGTCTTATTCTTACTGTCTATGAATATAGGATATTTGATAATGGCACATCAATAAATAAATCTAGAAATTAACAGCTGGCATTAAAGAATGAAATACAAACACATTCACAGTTGTCTACTTTAAACAAACTTTTGCAGGGTTGCTATGTTGAAAACTCTCAGATTTGTTTTGAATATTTTTTCATAAATGATCATTCTACACAGTTTTAATGGAGTTAGAGCCATTTAAATCTTAGATCATACAAGTCCCCATTTTGTATACTCAGAGTTTAAAATGTGGAGAACTTGGGTGTGAATCTGTGAGCCAGGTGCTAAAGCTCCCTGTGCAATGTGCAGAAAGGGATCTTCCATGCTTCGGTGAGCATACGTCAGGGAACAGTGTAGTCTGAGTACTTCAGCTGGGTATAAGTACTGAGCCCCTCAGTCCTGATTTATCTGGTGTGGTTCTGGCCATGTGTAGAAGCAGAATGCTGGGTAACTTGGGGATATTAGTGATAAAAGTTTATGTGTTTATGTAAGTCATTTTATGTCTTCGATTTACATACAAGTATTCAATCAAACTCCCACTGAAGATGCCTCACAGTTTGTAAATCTCACTCTTTTTATTTTACCTAAATATGCTTGCTGGTATAAATTTTTAACTTAAATTACTTTTTTTTATCTAAGATAAGAGCAGTCTTGACTACTTTACTTATGGATGGTTCACTGTGCCTGTGGGATGTGACAGAGATGAGAGGATCTGTACTTGGTTATTTAAGTAGAAAAATATCTTTCCCTACTTGATTTGTAATACCATCTAAAGAAGTCTGCACTGCATTTTGCTTCCACTACAAACTCCCCTTGGTTTCATGGCATTTTTAGGATTCATCTTATTCTGAACTATTTACAAAAAAAACATTGCATACTCTTGTATTTTGAGGGGGGGGAAAACAGGAGTGACTGTGCAGGAAGACTGTACAGAGTCTACACTATTCCATGCTAAAGATGAGCAAAGAAATAATTTACCTAGGGCTGTATATATTTATATATGTATAACAAACCAGACAGCAAGTTTTTCTCATGCTATAGGGCTCAGATTTTAACTGTATTTATTGCTGACTTTTGACAAGCAGTGTATCTATCTCCTTCTATGATGGAGAGATGCTGCTCAGTAATACAAAATACTAATTTCTGTGTCTTTCAGATTCATGCCTGGGAAGACATGTACTTTACAGAATAAAAGTACAAATCACATTATGAACTCCTGAATTCTTAGAATTTCAGGAAAATAAGCAACTTCTGAACGATAATGTGGGAAAAAAGCAGTGCAGTAGTGACTTACCTCTTTTTCAGAAGCTTAGACATGAAATTCCCTTTCTTTAAACGGACATATAAAAAAACATATGTAACTATCTATGACATCTCATAGAAATGATTTTAAAATGAACTAATTCAATCACGAAACATGAAGGAATTTTTTTGAAGGATTTAAAAAATGACATGAACATTTCCCATTTGGGCTATATGAGGGGATGTCTGCCCTCTTGAATCTGAGACAGCATCCATGCTGTTATTAATTTTATTACAAATTTACTTACACATTTGCATTGTAAAGCACGTGGCTTAATCACATTAATAAAGTATATTAGTTTGGAATTCTGAGAAAACTGATATGAACTGGCCTTATAGTTTGACTGTATTTGCATCACGGGACATTGAAGTGGCTGTGCCTGAGCATCCTGAAATCTAGTTTGGATATTTTTCTTTGAAGCACAGGGTTCATAGCATGGGAAAAATGTTCAAGAGATCAATTATTACTCCTGATTCACAGTGTGTTAAAGCTGTCTTTATTACTTGTCATTGAGACAATAATTTGATTTGACAGGCAGATTGGATGTTATTAAAATTAAAGGATTTTGGTTGCCTTCCTGCACGTGTGAGGCATTGTTACTAAGATATACTTTGTGAAGAGAACCTAGAAGACCATAGCACTGGTTTGGTCTGTAGGTAGGGGAATTGGAAAGTTGCCCAGTTTTATAATTGGGTGGTGAATTAATTATCTATAGTTGTCCATGGTCTTTCACATTATTAAATCTGATACAGAGCACCTTTTTCTGGGAAAACGGGAGTTAGCCGTTTAGGGGGAGGACTCTATTGAGGTATTGGTGTTACTGCTCTTTTCATTTTCTAGTATAAGCCTTGCGCTACCAGCTGGACCCCTTTTTCTAGGTATTGTACATTCCTATAGTAGTCTCATATAATTCTGAAAACAGAATAAGAGGAAAAGATTGCAGGTTGAGGAGAGTAGAAAAGGCAAATTGTGTGTGATAACAAAACGCTTTTGGGTAAAGTTTATAAGCTTTTTATGAATAAATAAAGCAGAAGAAAATGTTACTTGGAGTGGAAATTTTGCTGGGAAAAGATGACTTTGTTATTATTTCTACTTTCTAAAAAATACAGACAAATAGAAATCTATTCGTGAACATGTATAGAATTATCCAGTTTGGTGATACTTAAACATATTATGTTACTTCTCTTTCATTAAGTAGTTGTGAGTGGCGATATTGGTACAAATATATAAAGTCTTTTGGTAGAATTTGTTGCTGCTTACACATAAATGCTATGAGTTCATGCAGCATTAGTGTGGGGTTTTTTTCTGGTCTTTTGGTGAATGATCTTTAATTTCCGCCAAGGTAAATTGAAGAGAGGCAATAATAGCTTATGTTCTCGGCATTTTACATTTGTTCTCGGCATTTAGTCCAATTTGAACATACATATTTTCAGATATTTCAGAGTGAAAGTTTGGAGAACAGTTTATCCTTGAAAGTCCTTTCATAAACATCCACCACTAGTTTGTAAAACTGTTTATCTGTCTTAAGCTGCTCCTTTGAATTTTAAAGAAATATATGTAGTTCAAGAAGTTCATGTAGGTAGGATTTTGTAATATGCTTTTTCCTGTTAAACATATTTCTATTGTGCTCTAATGATAACATTTAACATGTTTTTTGTTGTTTGTTTTGTTTGTTTCATTTTTTTAAAGGCAAGCAAATGTTAGTGAAGCTACAGGTAAACTTACCAATTAATTAATTCTACGTGTAATTAAGTTAAATGTAAATTGCCATATGCTCAATGCATTTCATAACCCTGAAGATTGTTATTACCGTATCTGTCTTATAATGGTCTTATTTTCAAAACAGGTAGGATATTGCCCTTGTCCTTGTCTTTTTCTTGGTTGTGGTTTTCACACAAATACAGAATGCAAGACAAGTACAAAACATACCATTTAAGTTTACAAATGCATACTTAAAAATTTTTAAGGTCCTGTCTTTGAAGATTAGGATAAACAAATTCAATCCATCCATTACAGAGAGTCTTCGAAATTAAAGGTGAGGTGATTAAAAAAAATAAGTTTCCTCACCTTTTTTTACACTCAAATGAAAGTTTTCAAATGGAAGAAGGAAAATTAATAACCTGACTCTGAAACTTCACTTTCTGGAAGATGTCATTTCTCTCTTATTCCATCATACTATCCTGCAATGTCTGAAGGGCAAGTATATAAAAATGTGACTGTGCTTGAAAAAATAAAATTTAAAAAGGGGAAAATGAAAGGAAATTTTTTAGAATCTAGCCAGTCAGAAAAGGTGACTCATCAGATTTTGCAGCTGAAAACACTTTCATCTTTGTCTTTGAAATGCTCTTAGTCATTTCATGATTTTACTTAGTCTTGTCATGGTTATAAAATACTGAAATATTGTAAAGATTTTAAGGCCCAAGTGTAAACTACATAAACGTATATAGTATATGTGTATTGATATACTGATATTATTTTGAATATCTTATTTGAATTATTTTGAACACTGTGAATAGTAAGGACTTTTTTACATTTGAATTTATTGCTTTACTTATAATGGGTTTTACTCGTTATGCTTAATAACTGATTCATATCTGTTTTGTCCACCATTTGTCACGATTCCCATGGATGGAAGTAAATGATGGGGTCATCCATGTTTTGGCTCTACTTCCTTAATGGTTTCTGTAGATGGTGTATATCAGTGTTAAGCAATAACTTAAGTCTACCACAAGTAAAGATTTTAGCACGTGTATCCAATATAGCACACAGCACTCCATCAGTAGTTAATAATTAGTTAATAATCTGTCTTACGATAAAAAAATACAAAAGCACAAACTTTTTCACAGAAAGATAAGTAAGAAAAGGCTTTCCTAATTACATGCCACTAATAATACAGAAGTTATTTCAAAAATAGTATGAAAGCTTTCACAGACCTACTTCTCTTAATTGGGATTTCTTTGGTTCTCATCAATACAATTAGAATTAGTGAAAACTTGATTGAAGAAGAGTTATGTATAGACATATAATATATTTTTAGGACTATTAATATTCCTTTCAGCCTGAAGAAAAACTGTTTGAATCAGGAGAAGATGGGAAGGAAGCAGCTACTAATCTGGTTATTTTGTAGTTTAGCTTCTGAAGAGAAATGAAATAGAATAGCATTTTAAAGGAATCTAGTAGGACAACTTAATCACTGAATCACAGAACTGTAGGGGTTGGAAGAGACCTGTGGAGCAACCCCTGCTAAAGTAGGTTCCCTACAGTAGGTTGCACAGGAAAGCGTCCAGGGAAATGTCTGCAGAGAAGGAGATTCCACAACCTCTCTGGGGCAGCTTGTTCCAGTATTCTGTCACCTTCAGAGTAAAGAAGTTTTTCCTTGTGTTTGTATGGAACTTCCTGTGTTCCAGTTTGTGCCCACTGGCCCTTATTCTGTTGCTGGGCATTGCTGAAAAGAGCCTGGCCCCATCCGCTTGAGTCCTGCCCTTTAGATATTCATAAGCATTGATAAGATCACCCCTCAGCCTTCTCTTCTCCAGGCTGAACAGTCCCAGGTATTTTAGTATAGATTAATTCTAACTAAAATATTTTTAATAGTAGTTTATTTTTAAAATCTCCTTAGAAGTACTCTTTGTAATACACCCTACAGGCATTTTAAAAGCAGATGGGTTATCCATGTCTAAGATTCACAAACATCTTTACTTCTTGAGTTTTACCTTTACCCTTCCTGTCTCTTTTGACCCACTGTTTCCTCAGTTGTTAGATGAGAACTTCTAACAATGCTGACAGTAATAATAACAATAATTATAATAATAAACACACAAAAAACTGAATATCAACAAGAAGATTCACAGAGAAATGCAATCAAAACTGATGTTGCAAATCAAGCCCAGAATCGGGCCATGAAAAATTCAAAAACTTTCAGCTATTTGCAATTATGGTGGTAATCGCTATTTTTAAAATGTTTTCCTTCTTCCAAAGGAACTCCATGTTGTTAGCTGAAATTCTAGGTATTTTAAATCACAGAAAATCTTTTTGCAGCTGATGAAGACTAAACATTATAGGCAATCAAAGCAACATATTATCTACATATTTTAGCTGATTTAAAAAAGTAGCTCTTGGAACTTTTTTAAAAAATCATTTTACTACATGGTAGTAGCTAATTACAATATACTTTCTCACAGACAAAAACATTAGTGATATCTATTTTAAAGTGAAAGGTAGGAGATTTTTATATTCCTTTTAATGAAATGGCATCTTAGGTTATTTGCTATAGTATTTTAGTCTGTGTAATCATTCCTTTTCTTTGTGAATCAGTGTTTCTAGTCAAGTTTTGATCAATATATGTAAACAACATATATAATACATAAAATTAAGATTCTTTTAAAAACATTGTAATTTAAAGTTTGATATATGAACATTACATAATATTAGTCTATTAAATGAAAGTAAATGGCTGAGAGTTAAATATAGAGTGTAGGAAAATAACTGTGGAGTAATAATGTAAAAATAATTTTGGTTCAGAGCAATTAGTGCAAAGGACAACTAAATTCTGACATCTTGTGTTAGACTCTTTCTTGTAGTAAATTAGATTTGGAATATGAGAACGAACTTTTATTTTTATTCTTTGATAGTAATAATAAACCATGATCTTTCTTTTTTCTTGCTCAGAGACTTGTTTAGTTCACAGTTTTTGATAGATAAGTTCAGTAAGGAAAGGGAAAATTCTCTCTTAGTCTCATTTATTGAAAAATTCTATTTAGAATTTTTCTAGTAAATCTGTTAAAATTTAACAATATACTCTGATTTTCAATGAAGTAAAAATTCATAGGCATTCTAGTACTTGTTTACAAATACTAAGATTTTGTTTAAACTCAGAATCTCTTATAAAGGTAAGTTTGTACAATGTAATAATAGTCTACATGACGAATACCTGAAAAACTTAAGTATTTGTTAAAAAAAAAAATCCTTTAAGAAAAAAAAAAACAGTAAATAATAACAGTTATTTTATACACAGTGCATCTGCATGAAGCAAGTACAAAGATTGGCAGTGATGACCCAGCACTGATGCAACTGCAGTAGGATCAATGAAGTTGGCAGAGCTTTAGGTGGAATTTTTTGAAGTTAGAGGCAAATTTTTAGCAGAGGGCTCTGACTCAGAGACCTCATTTACAAAAGAGTCAGAATGAGCCACTGTATTAAAGCATCCTGAAATTGCATAAGAATAATTTTTTACTGGCCTTGCAAGAACATAGGAGCTGGAAAGTGTATGGAAGTTTAGGAGAAAGGAAAGTCTTTAAAGATCAAAATAACTTTAGATAATGGTATAAACTGAAGATTTTGATTAATCTGTTAAATATCTAATTTGGTACTCACTGATTCATACCACTGAGCCCAAAGACTTCATAAATATTTAGCATCTTTAGTAAGCATGCATAACAATTTGAGGCAAAAACAAAACAAAACAAACAAAAAAAACCCACAACAACAAAAAAACCTCAAAACGTGAGCAAAAAAGGTTCACGGGTTAAAACCTCAGAGAGTTGTTTAATCTGCAGGACTAAAATAATTAACTCACTTGAGGAAGAGAAATAGTATATTATTGATACAGTATTTGAGAAAATTTCTTTTCAACATTAGAGTAAATCTGCCATCTTAGAACATATGATTTTAATCAGGGCATGAGCACTGAGGATTTTGTACAAATCAGCTACACTTGTGAGTCATTACAGAGGGTCACTTGATAATGCATCTATTTTTATAAGGTGTAGAATACCGGAAAGTTAGAGGAAGAAATCTGTTGTGGTATTCTGAGTTTTAAGCATATGTTTTCTGAATTCACATTCGGCTTACTTTGTTCATAATTCAAATGCGTGCTAAAAGAAAGTAAATATATATTTAGAACACATTTGTAATACAGCTACATGTTTAATAACAGGCCTGTCATACATCATTTTATGCATTGGAAATGACACCATTTGAGCAGGGTTCTTTGTTTTAGAATAACTATAAACTTGAACTTCATTATGAAAGAAGTACTATTGAGAATTTTTCCCCTTACAAGATGTCACTAAGTCTGTTATGACATGATAGTGTAGAATGAACAAGCAGTCATGATTTCACATAAAAAAAAGCCTGAAAGTAAATCTGTGTTACTGCAACCATACTGAGGAAAAGCACCAGTCATTTTATTCAATAGCATTCCTGAGCCAACTGATAGATGAATCAGTTTTGACAGTAACTCACTTTTTGACCTGTGTGGCAGAGACAATGTCACAGCAGTAGGAGAGGTTTTGTGATAATTGGAAAGTGAAGGGGACTTGGTGGTGCAGTCGGTTAGTGCATTAGCCTTTCCCCTCTGGAGGCCTGGGTTCATATTCTGCCTTAGGGTCAGTAGTGAAAATTCATGCTTTGGTGTCCTACTTCTGTTTGTACATTTGACAAAAAGATGAACATCTGGAAAAAAAATGTTGTCTTTCTTTCCCATAACACACTATACTGGCAAGAATCGTAGGGCTGATATATGTTGGCAGAGAGCTTAAACAGCTTTTACTCCTGTGATAGATATCTATCAAGTTCACTTTCCCCACAGAGGCATTCACTCAAGGTGTTACTAAAAGGGAGAAAAGGAAAAACTCAGATTATATGCAGGAAAATAATGCAGGTAATGAAGGAAACTCATCCATACTACGAAAGCTATACTGATAAACTACCCGTTTTACCTTGGAGTTAACTCCTGCTAATCTCTCTCACGCTGAAGTTACATTTCTTTTAAGATGCTTTACTTGAACCTCCCTCTGCCAAAGATTTTCAAGTGCCAGAGAACTGCTATTTCGTATGCACTGGAGTGGAGCAATGATGACATCCAGTGATTAATTAGTTCAAAAAATATACGTTCCCTAAAGGCATTCTGAGAACCACTTTCCAGATATTGCTTGCCTTTACAGGTGGTGGTAAGCTGAATATAGGTTGGTTATCAGCTATATTGTCTTATATTTGTAATGCTTACTGTTATTGCCTTGTAACAAGAGTGGTGCAACTGATTGTAATGTAAAGAGCCTGATTTTTTTCTTACTGACTCCTGCAGTGTTTATCTTTTCACTTCCTTTAAAATTTGCAGTGTCCAAGTTACTTGAGGGATTTGCAAGAATGCATGAAAAACTTAATTTTCAAATCCCCACCAAAATGTTAGCTCTGCTTACAACTGTGAGAGAGCTTTCTCTCTTTAAGCATACATTAAATACTCAAGATGGGTCCAACCTGAGAATCTTAGTGCAGTCTGTTCAAAGATATAAAAAAGGCATCAGAGAAGGCCTACAATTTTATAGCCTTGTTCTAGGCTACAGGCATGTGCAATTATGGCTCCATCTCTGGAGCAGATGACAAGAATTATCAACTAACCACAGTATCAAATCTCTATCCTTTTTTGACAAGGATTTCCCCCTAGGTGGAGGGAAACGTGAAGTAGAGATTGAAACCTAATTTCTTTTTTTTTTTTTGTCCCTTCAATAGTAATAAAAATAATAGAGTAGGGTAAGCAGAGAAGAAGCAAAGGATTAAAGGATAAAAAGAGGACAGTGGAAGCTTGAACAGAAAGCAGCAGTCAAGAACAGAGCTGTCATTTGACCGATAAATCATTCTCTTAATCAGCTGTGCCAGCCAAAGAAGACCTGAGTAAGCCTTAACTGATTTTTCTTTGTTTCCATTCCTTGTCACATGCCTAATTAAAATTTACACTTCTAATTGTACTATTTTCTAATAGAATGATAGGAACCCTTGCCTGGGACTTTGCTTGAAGAGAAGTCCTAGAGCTGTGAAAAGCTTTAGGCAGCTTCTAGTCTACATAGAATTTAGATCTCCTTTTAATTGTGCTAGATTTCTTTGAGTTTTTAGACTTCTTCATAGAGTTCACATAAGGGAACAAGTTAAGATAGTTTTTCTCAAAGTACACAGGTACGTTGCCAGATCGGTAAGGTCACTCTCACTCATCCTTCACCTCTATTTGCAGACCAATATCAAAGATGCCTCTGAGATTTCAGTCTCATATTTTCTAAAGGATGATTTTATCAGCTTCACAGCCTGGGAAGAGGAAGAGATCTAGGAATTTCCCTTTCCTTCCCTATTTCCCTACAAATGTGACACTGAAGTAGAAATGAGACTTGAGGCTGAAATAAAATTGGAGAAGGATGGATTGAGGTAGAAGTGAAAATACACTATTATAAGTTGTAACAGGGTTATAGTAAAAAAAAGAAACAAACTTCAAATAATCTTTGAACTGCTTGAATGAGTTGATCCAAAACATTGCTTTTCACTTTTTTGTTTTTGTTCTATATTTTAATAATTATGAATCCAGATGTGAGACAAATACATAAATGTATCTGCTCATATTTACTTTAACATACACTTATGTCTTAAAACAAAACCCCTCAGGATGGTGAGGTGCTGGAATGGGCTGACCAGAGAAGCTGTGAACGCCCCATCCCTGGAGGTGTTCAAGGCCAGGTTGGATGAGTCTCTGGGCAACCTAATTTAGTACAAATCTAGCACCTGATCTAGTGATTGGCAACTCTGGCCATGACAGGGGGGGTTGGAACTAGATGGTTTTTAAGGTCCCTTCCAACACAAGCCATCCTATAATTCTATGGTTCTATGAGTCTATGGATAACTCTTTTCATAAATACAACTCTTCTGTATTATATACAGCATGTTATCGTCGTATTCTCATGCTGTGCCCTATTAAGAGTGAGGTTCTAAATGAAATGAAGGATGTGTAGTTTGAATGAGGTCTGCTGCTGTTAAAGCTGGAGAGCGAGGAATAGTACTGTGCTCTTATTCTGGAAGCCTACATGAACATCCTGATGAACTTTCTAGGAATATTAGTTTTGCTTAGCCCTATTTTCTTAGAATCTAGACAGTATTTTTACTCACGTAAATCTTTAATGCTTAACAGCTTTCTCAATAATAATTGTCTGTTCATCCCAAGACAATTGAAATATATCTGTTTGTTACTATGTTATCATAACTATAGTATTTAAACATGCATTTTAAGTCTCATTTTTAGAAGTTCTTTTATCTTTTGTTTGTAATTATGGAAAATGAAAGGTAAAGGTAGTGGTACAGCGATTGCAACGAAGTGATCAGATTTCCAGATGCCAACAGAAGTGTGTGTAATTCTCAACTTGATTTTGAGTTGAGAAAATAATCTGACAATTTATTTTTACACCACTTTAGTAGTGGTGTAGATATGTTGTTGTTGTTTTTTAAAGTTTCAGTGTTGTTAGGTATGATGCACAGGAGCAGGGTGAGAAAGTGATTTCATGCTCTATTTCTCCAGATGAAGTTTGGTGCTTTACTGACAAATACTGACATGTAAACCCAAATTGCATCGTCCAGGTTTAACAGTGGTAAACAAAAATGTTCACAGAATTCATAGATAGAATTTTGTAGGCCACACAGAATTTTTGACATGAGTTAATATCTCACCATGGCAGAGACTATCCTGACTTGATCTGATTCTATTTTAAATAGGCTGCTTGTTACCATATTTTTGAATTACGTTGAAATAAAACAACGTTTAAAAAAAAGGTGGTCATGTTTCAGATTTCTTTTGGAATGGAATTTCTTGACTGTCTAACATCAAATAATGTTATGTTGTTTGGGAAGATATAAAAGGACAAAGTCATCTAATCCATGAATATACAGAAGTATCAACACTTTTGGTTTTGAAATCTGAGTCACACTTTCTTCTCTATTACTTATCCAGAGTTTTAATCTCAAATAATTATTTTTGATTTTGTGCAGTAATCTTGAATGAATGTATAATGAGGAAACGCTGTATGCTAATTTGCCACCGTATTACTGTCTCTGGATTCTGCTTTGCAGAGGTGGATGTTCACTTTGGAGTGATCCTTTTAATCTCTTGCTCTCATCTATATATTTTGTCTGACTCTGTCCAATCTCTGCTTTAGACATAAAAAATTGCTTATGAATTAGTCCAGCTATTAACTCAGCTAATTCTGTGTACAAATAAATAAATAAATAATTTAATATCCAAGGATTATTATCTGATCTTTTAACTGTGGAGGTTCTTCTTCCAAATGGTTCATTAATATCACTGTCTTTCCTGCGTTGGGCACAGAGAAGTTAAGAAAGGAAACAGCCAGTAGTTCATCTTTAATTACCAAGCAATTCTGGAGTTGGGCTCTCCACTGGACTAGTACTTTTTTCTACATTTATTTTAAGACAAGATGATTACACTTGAAGTAAAACAAATAAGCAAATGCTGCATATTTTTAATGGAAAAATATACATATATATATATATAAAGTTTCATTCAGCTCCTCTCAAAGGCATTTATAGCTGTGATTCTTGTTCCTGCTGCAAAATCTCAAGAAAGACTTTCACCTCATGATATAGTGAGCATTTTATTAAGCTGCTTACATCTGACCAGATATTTAATTTTGAGCTATTTGAGTGTTTTATAATAATTTATCCTCAAGATGAAGCTCTCTGAACTTGGATTCCACCAAAATAATGAGTACTGTGCTTCATATATTTAAACCACAACTTTGAGTTATGAGAAAAAATGGTAGATAATGGTAAATATCGACAATAGCAATACAAAATGTTTAATAATGTATCAAATAATATTTATCAAAAATTTTATGTAGCTGCTTATGTTCCCAATAAGAAGCTATGGAGTAACAGCCATAATCACAGGTTTAGGTAATGTATTTAAGGCTTCAGATGTTTAGTTCAACAAGTACAAATATCAGAAGATGAATAAGTAGATTTATTGAATAGTGGTAAATGTAATTATGGCACTTTGATATATAAACTTATTACAAACTTGTTTCAATTAAGAATAATGGAATGCTGCTAGATGAAGTGAGATTATCGCACTGTTTTTTCATCACATAAAACAACGTAAAGCAAATAAGAATATTAAAATGTAGCTTGAAAACAGTCATTTTATACTCCCATCGTTGGGCTCACTTCTTAGTTGCCTGGAATTTAGAAATGGAATAGCTATGAGTAGGTAAGGGACCAAGGCTGTGAGCTGGCTTTTTTCCGACAGCCTTGATAGACTCTGTGGCAAAATGTTCCTGGTCATAACTCCCTGTGACATCAGGCCTGTAGCCAGATTATGTGACTACAGCCATGTGCTGTATACCTGACAGGTTTCAGGTACAGAAAAGGTGTTAAAGATGTGTATTGTTTGGTTTTTTTTAAGTCTGTACCTGGAAAAAATTTGCCAGCTGCTGTAGGTATTTCTAAACACTGTTTTGCTTCAACCAGAGGTGGGAGCCTCAATCCTTCATACATTTAGAACGTTAAAGAGGAATGCTCCCTTTGAGAGGGCAACAACTCATAAAAGGATAAAAGCTTAAGAAAATGCATAGTGTACTGAAATATGCACACATATTGTACCTCATCTTGCCTATTTCTCCATGAAATGTCAAAAGAACCTCCTACTGTGAGATGTCTGCAAGCTCTGCAAGACTGATTAAATTTCTATATAGTGTCAATCGTTGCATCCTGTGAACCATAAATTATAAAATTTCTGTTCTGTTTTGTCACTCCATAAAAAGATTTAAAACATTCTTAGCAGATACAAAGAAAAAAAGGGTGACTCTCATTTTATTTGTGCCAATTTTATGCTCAGACTCCATGTTAAGGACAGTTAAACAGTTAAAATATGGGGTGTATTCTTTATATATGTGTGTGAAGAAGTACTTTAAGAAAGCATCTCCTACAATTAAAGAAATAATATTGTGACTTGTTTCTCAGTTTTGTAATATCCCAAAGGAAGGAAACAAACTTAGGTGTTCAAAGGCAAATATGTAAAGATTTCTTGAGAGCAGAATAGGGAATATTCAGGCAGTAAGAAGAGGCAGTTTTCTCCCTTGCATTTTTAACTAGTGGAATAGCAAAATATAATCAGGAGATTGGTGTTAGAGAAGTTTTTGCTTTGTGACAGAAACTAGTGTTAAAAGAGCTTGTGGTCATTTCTCACACCACTTGAGGATGTGTGGTTTCTGTACAGAATCTCAACTTACACATTTAAATCATGTTCAATGTTTTTGACCTTTTGGCACCGTGCACCAGGAGGCTAATGTGAGGAATCTCGTCCTTGTGAATTGCTGACTGTAGATTAAATCCATTGTTCAGAGAATTTCAGGATTATGAACTTCAAACTAAGATAAGTGTGATAAAAACAACTTTATTCTCATTCTTATTTCTGTCTCATACTCTTTCACCCACCCTTGCAGGGTTTTGTATTGCTGTTTGTCACCGCTGCATCTGAGTGCCTTCCAAATAAAGTAACGGTAGCAAAGCCTCTCGTGAACATCATGGGGAACATCAACATTGTGAGTCAGAGCTTATACATCTGCATACAGCACTGTATGTATGTGATTACAAAGGCTGCTCCAAAAGTAATGCCTCCTATTTTATGATGTTGGCCCATGACATCAGAGGCAGGTGTTGGTGGCATGGCAGTAGAGGTTGAAGCATAGTCCATGGTTGAATGGAGTATGGTTGAACCATACTTCCTGTCAGTATTCCATTACATGTTGTTGCTGTGTGACAGATGGCAGCAGAGGGGCAGACTGACAGAATGACGTCTGACATGGAAGTGCGTATGAAGCAAAGGTGTGTTGTGCACAAGCATGCCATGCAGGCTGTTATTCATTGCTGGTGAAAATGTGCAGCTAATGGTGGTAACTATGTTGAAAAACAGTGTTTTGCAACTGAGAATGTTTTCTATCAAGCAGTGTTACTGTGCTCCTTGTATCTGTTGTAGTTTCCATGAAAATAAATAGGATGCATTACTTTCAGAGTTACCTGCATAGATTGCTTCCAGATTGGAGCTGGCTTACATCCAGCTTCCTGAGTCAAGTGTAGTTGAGTCACTTCAGGCCTATATGGACTTACTTTTGGCTTGATGCTTCTCCCATGGCAGGAGAAGAGTATGAAAAAGATGAGAGAGGAGAGTCTGTGCACAAAATCCTTATGTAAGTCATGAGTCTCAGTTATAAATTAGTCTGTGACTTCTTATGGAATTCCTTAATGGAAATAAGCATAATTTTAATAGCAACATTTCTTAATGAAAAATTGGTAGTAGATTTTTTTTCATATAAAGCCATGTACTTTAATTTTTCTTTGGTTTGTTTCAATATTTGATTGTATCTTTAGTATTTTATGTATCTTGCATGATATGCTCTTAAATCAAGAGCGAATATAAATTGATTGTAACAGAGTGGCTTACAAAAATGCAATATTCATTTGAGAATGGATCATAAACATAAGCAATTAGTAGAATTTTAAGTAAGATATAAAGAGTCTGAGGTAAAATGTATGAATCAAAGTGGTAATTACAAGAATTTTAAAAATTTAAGAGGAAAATCTTGCAACAAGATCTGAAGTGTAAATTAAACAGTTTTAAAATTCTTAAAATCTGATCCCCATCAAAACAAGTACTAGTAAACAAAAGTATCAAAACCTCTCCCTTTGATGGAAATATACTTAGATTGCATGCATCATAAGTTCTGTGGGTGATTTTCCACACAGTTTAGCAGATGCTGTGTGTCATGAAGGAGTTTTGTTCAAATCCACTCAGAAAAGTTATTTATATGGAACAAAGTCATACAGCTAGCTACTTTGTTGCTGGCAAATAAATGGTTTTGAACATCATAAAAAAAAAAAAATAGAGTAACAGCGAACTATTCATTAATAATCCAATTTTTGTAACCGATGATAGAAATTTCAGGGTTTGGATAACTTCTGAAAAATCAGTGCTTTAAACTTTTTTCTTTTTTTTTTTTTAATGATGTTCCTTCAAAGAAACAACTTCTTTAACACCTAGGTTCAGTAGAAACCATGAAGGCAATGGAAAGTGTCATCCCTTTTTCTTCCAGAACTTAACTAACTACTGAGAAGCAAAAGTAAGCAAAGGGGAAAGTGAAAGTCTCAGAGATGTAGAAAATGACTGAGAAATATGGAGCCCTCTAACACATTTCCTATTTAAAGAAAACACAAGAGGAATCAATAAATGATTGGAACCTATTGGAATCCTGGGAATTATTATTCTAGCAGAAAGATAGCTCTTATCAGCTCAAACAAATGAAGACTCATAAGCTTAGGAAGCAATTAATACTTTGAGTCAAAAAAGACACAGTTGTGAAGGGCATAGATTTTATCCAAAGAAAAAGGCAGAGATTTTATTCAGGAAGATGTGGGGAATATCCAGTACTCTGGGTTCAGCAGCTGAAAGATCATGGACTAGCCCAGAAAAGGGTCAGTACAGAAAGCAACCATTAAATTTTTCAGCTTTGCATTACCAGCATCTTTCATATATACTTCCTTTTCAGGTAGTGCACATCCTGCAGAGTCCTTCCACTATAACAGCAGTTAGGACAGAAATTAAATCTTGTAGATGTTGGCCAACTCACTATAAAGTGGGTTTCAGTAACCATTGCAAATCACACAGGCACCTAAACAGCTGCCAAAGATAAAGGACTGTAGTATTCAGACTTAATTACAAAGATACAGATTCTGGGTTTTGTTTCTTACTCAAAGAACTTAAAATATATCTTCAGTTTCTGCAGTTCATGATTCTTGGTGGCTCAGCATAAATTGTCATTAAAAACTGGAGGCTTCATGCCAGACCTTTGATATAAAGACTTATCAAATGAAATTGCAGCTCCCAATCTTTTTCCCAGGTGTAATGTTATATTCCAGTAAATTAAAGTAGGAATGAGTAGAATTTATAAGGGCAAAGACAAAGAGATAAAGTGTTTTCTACCTTTCTAAAACTTTTTGTAACAACAAAAAATTGTTGTGCCTATATACAATAATTTAATAGAATTAAACATCTATGAAGCATCCTTATTAATAAGTTCATAGTATTAATAATATGTTTTGAGAGACAGTAACGCTAAGCTCATATTGTAGGAACATGTATAAGAATTCATTTCAATGAAAGCTCATTATTTAAATAGGCAAGACCAGCAAGGAGTGGACAAGGAAATAAACACATGGAAAGGTCAAATGACTTGCAAGATGGAATTAGTAAATTTTCCTAAGTCTCCTACATCTCAATCTGGAGCTGTACATATTAAACCACTAGTGGATGACAGTTCTGAAATAGGTCACAGAAGCATTCATTTTGGGAGTGAGAGGTGATAATAGGTGAGATAATTACAAGATACAACTATTTAAGTCAGCTGTCTAACTGCTAACTACCTATAATTATGCAGCAATCTATGATGGATAAGTTAATGTAATCCTTTCAGCCAGTCTT
The DNA here is from genome assembly GCA_016647715.1 of Pavo muticus. Lineage (NCBI taxonomy): Eukaryota > Metazoa > Chordata > Aves > Galliformes > Phasianidae > Pavo > Pavo muticus. Next base: position 90,879 of record JACDJE010000467.1, on the reverse strand, counting down.
TATGAGCCTTTACCATGTAAAGATTAAGCTATTGCTGACTCAGAAAGTTTCATGAAGATAGACAAAAGGTGAGACAAAAGGAGGTCAAGATTTTCTAGAAAGTTTGAGAAAACCTTCATTAAGTTGCACCTTTTCTCAAATATTCTAATTTTACTCTGATTATACTTCCCAAAGCTTGACATTTCTGGTTTGCTTTTACAGATCATAGGGTCTGTTCATACATTAACTCTACCCGTAATTAGGTGAGTGAAGATCACAAGCACAGCAAGAATTTCAGCTTTTCTCTCAGTGGCTGCAATTCAATTAGTGATAATGTTCTCCTGCATGGTAGTTCAGGTATCCAATGTTAGGTCACTCAACAGCTCAATTTTAAATTTGTTGCTAAAGATTTGGGTTTATCCCTTCTGTTACTTTTGGAAGTCTTTGACAGCTAGGTTCATATGAGTGCTGGAAGTAAGTCTTGTACTCCTATTCTTTTTAAAGAATTTAACTTGTGAGTATCCAGATTAGAGAGATTTCTCTGAGTAAGCTGTTGAAGGAAACTTAGGACGGATGGCTTAAGAAGTACTGATAGTAGGAAAGCTCTTAATTTTGTTTCCTTTATAAATACATTTCCCTTTCCCAGTCTCCATTCTAGAAAAGCAATGTATGTTGTTCTAGAAGACGCTGACTTGACTCATCGTCTCTGATTTTGTAGAGACCTCCTGATATGGGTTTCAAGTGAATGCTGTCTCTTCTAATGTACTGGGATTTATCCTCAAGAGAGCAAAAAAGAGACTTCAGTTTAGTTGAGCCTCAGTAACTGTTGGCTCTCTTGGTCTCTATAGGGAACTCTAGAATGGGAAAGGCAGCCAGTCATGCGTGTTGTAATTTACATCTGATTGATGAAGGGTTTAGATTAACAGGAACAATTTGCACTGGAACTCCTGTGGGCCTAAACTGAAACATTTTACAGTGACACCCAGCATCAGTTTTTGTCTTGATCAGACTCATATCTTATCAGATGTAAAGTTCATTCTCAGAATTAACCCTTAAAGTCAAACACAAAGTGGTACTTGATCATTCTTGTTTCCCATGTTAAGTAATCAAGTTAAGTTGTAGCTGAAAATTCTGTATTTCTAATAATTACATAGATAAATTTGATGGAAAACAGTACTCCATACAGTGTTTGCAGTGCTTGCAAAAGTTGATTTAGCATTTATCTTTAGAATGAAAAATTTGCACATATTTATTAATTCACTGAAGTCTTCAGAAAAAGCACATTCTTTAAGCAAAACAAAACAAAACCAACATCAAAGAAAAGATTTTGGACCTCTCACAGGAGAAGAAATTAGTATTTATTAATGAAACAGAATTAGACCAAAAAAAGGTTATATCAGTAAATTACAAAATCAAATAATGTCAAAATTTACTATTTTGTAAAATAAGTAGCATATTTTATATTGGTATCAAATCAAAAATATAACTTCTGTGATTAAAAAAAAAATCAGGTATAGTTTCAAATAGGATTTATTTAGAACAATCTTCAAGAAGCTTCTCAGCAGCATAAGCAAAATTGAACTTCTGTGGCATACACCTGGGATAGATCACTGAATTCCTGACTGGGTTTTCCTGATATCACTGAAGTTTTTGCATTCAAACTTGAATCTGAGAATGGTTCTTAGAATAATATGTGTAGACTTCTTTTACAGGAAAAAAATACACTCTATTCAATTGTTTTTTTCCTTAGCCCCAGGAGTCCCTGCAGGTTTTGTTCTGACCTAGCATGTTTCACACAACCTACACATCTAGAAGCTTCTTGAAATTAAATAATTGATAATAGTAGAGTTTCTGAACCTCACCATTTTTGGCGCATCAGGACATGGTGAGGGGAAAATTACAATGAGTCTTAGTGTGAAATGTAAGAATCATCATATATTTTTGTTTCCAAAGGGATTAAATATTTTTAAATATTTGTTTAATTTGAATGTGTCTTCAAAATGAATCACCAGAAAATTATCATTCCCTATATATATTTCCTTTATAAATAAACTAGTAAATATATAAATTTGCCATAACACTTATTAATGGACATTTGTTTACATATTTTTATCTCAATTATCTATGCCCATAGGACCTATTCAATCAATTTTTCACTAAGTAGTTTTCAAAATATAATTACTCTTATGGGTAGGTCTATGAACAGCGGTGTCATTTACACTATAGTTCACTAATTGCACTTCTAAGCCATTATAATGAATTATACTTGTACTTTCTTCAAGAAGATCAGTTAATGCTAATCACTTCTATCACATATTTCACTTAGAAGACACCCATCTATAACAACCTTTTCGTTTACAGCTTCATTCCCTTTTAATTTTCTTGCATTGTAAGAGATATCGATAAATTTATAGCATGTTCCCACAAAACCAGTTAGTCTTGCAAACTTAGTATAAAAAGTTGAGTTTTAAACTTTAGAAGATGCTTTTTTTTTTCCTTTTTTCTTTTTTTTAATAAATCTATGATGGAAATAGTTAAGTTTCTGATTATTAGATGTTACAGCTCTGAAACATTAGCTCAGGAATTAGTGGCTACTATAATAACAGAAATGTATAGTTTTACTATGAATATTGATATACATTTATCACTGGACAGACTCTTTTTTATGTTGGGTGACCAGGTCTGTTGGTTTAGGTACAAGAAGCTCTGTTTTTGCCACCTCTTCTTCACTAGCAGTTTATTGGAATTTCTAACAAGTTGCAACACACGTGGTATGAATCTAAGGTACGTAAAACATGACAAACGCATTGGTGAGGAATATATACCCAGGAGATCATTTGCCTCATTTGTATCATTTGTCTCAAAGACCTCTAATAGATGCGTGAAGCTTGATTCTCTTTTAAAAAAGCTCTGTTTGCTGGTGTTCCACGTGTTTACTAACATATCCATCATTTCAATTTCTCAGTTTGGCGAAGAAGTCAGACTTTCTAGTCTTTGGTTCCCAAATCACCTCTAGGGATGTTTTAATGAATTGCTATTATATATGCTATCTCCCTTTTCTTTGTGCTAAAGCAGATTTAAATGGTCATTTACATTCCCCAGTAAATAGACCAGCAATTTAATAAGTTTTTTTTAAAAAACTATAGATTGTTGCTTCGGAGTCATGGTGACTCATTACCATCCAACTGATCAATTTGTTCACAACACCTTTTTAGTTATTTCAATTTGAGATAATTTTTTAGACTTCCCTGGCAAAGAATGACAAATCTTATGTTTGCTTCTATAGTGACCATGAGATGTTGGAGTGAATGTTGATTCTACTGAAGTCAGAGATTTAATTTCAGTAACAGAATTCAGCCTTGCTGTATATCCAATGATAGGTACTGTGTGCTTTGAATCCTTGACTGTTTGCATTCAAGCTAGTTGTATCTGAATAGCAGTACAGCAGAACTGGAAGCAAATTTATATAAGTTCCAAATATATTGTTCAAGATATGTGTGTAAAGATCAATAACTGCAAAAATACAGTTAGGTATTAAAATGCTGGATTTTGTTACAGTGTGAAGAGTGAAAGTTACTTTAGTGACCACTCAAGACTGGGATGTTCTACATATAAGAAAGTATAATATAAGCAGAATCTAAATTAAGCCTCAATTTTGCATCATGCCCTTTCTGCACAGTTAATATCAAGTAGCAAGCTGTGTAAAATATGGAAACAAGTTGGTAATGTACCAGCAAATAGCCTACAAAATAAAATGAGTAATTACAGGATGTACTTCAAAATAGAAAACAGGGTTATTTTAAAGTAATATTAGACACTGAATATTTGTAAGACCGTGCAATATAGGAGATTAGCCAAGAAGAGGAATTCTATTAGATCAGTTTATTATAAAAGACAAAGGAAAGAGGCTCTTGCAAATGAGCAAGAAACATTCATATGTGCAAGAATCATACTGCAAGCAAAGGAAGCAGGGGAATCAGGAGATCTATATAATCTTGCATCATTCAATGTGGATATTAGTACAGAAAAATATAGGAGCATTGACTTGAAACATCTAGGAGAAATGTTAAGGTTTGTATTTTGTTTCATTTTTCCTTTCTCAATGCACTACTTTACCATCTTCTTCCCAAAATGCATACCATTAGCACTTCTGTATTCTAATCTCTCCCTTGCTGCTTAAAATTATCACTCCTTTATTTCAAATATAGCTTCTTATCCTCTCCTCTGCTAATTGGCTTTATTACCCTCGACCCCTTCTTGCCTCCACTGCAGGCAGCTTGACATTTTTTCATCAACTAATCCCCACTTTTCACACTCCTCTCCCCCTTCCCACCCCATACATTTGCTTCCCTTTCCTCTTCTGGTGTATTCAGAGCTGCAGGGAGCTTTTCAGCAGATATTCAAACCCCTGGAGAAATTGAAAGAGATCGAAACACAGCACAAGAGCTAGGGATGTTTTCTTCTGACTGCCAAAAGCATAAGGTAACATTCAGAATGAGGTCACTGTACCATGATCTCATTTTGAATCGGATTTGCTGATGAGGTGTAGGAAGTCTGTAGGGAGAGCATATTGTTTTCCTAGTTAGTAGTACATCAACAGGCTGTGAAAATACTTAGGCATTTACTTTCATTTCCCAATTTATATATGCGTATGTCAAGAGTTTAAAAAATTATGAGAGGATAATAAAGCAGGGCTTAAGCTACACATGGAGTGTGGTGCAGGTATTTACAGAGTTGCCAAAACAAAATGAAATATCTGAGGAGATTGTTTTGAAGGATAACTGCAAATGTCTGGAAAGGATACTAATAATTTTGGTGCTACGGAAAACAAGACAGAGAGAGCATGGCATGAGTGAGTACTTCAGAGATTTCCCTGGTGTTGCCAATAGTGTTGCCAATAGGCTATTTAGGAATAATGCAGCATTCGAGTATTCATTCTGATTTCTTTTTGTCACCTCTCAACAAATCAATATATATTCTTTCCAATGAAAAAGACATTTCATGCCTCGAAGAACATGCACGATGTCAAAGTCAGGAAAACAAGGTGCATGGGAAGGCCATGTCTGGTATCAGTTAGAACTTTTCTCTTTGAGAATGCCTCCATTAATGCATCAGCATCGGTAGTATTTTGGTATAGGGAAAGTGGCAGGACTTTGCAGTGATTTGAATGAGAAGTTAAATAGCTGGTGTATTAACTTTGTAACTGATACAGAAACACGAGGCAGATTGGGAAATACAAGGTGCGTAGGAGCAACCAAAGAAATAGCAGAGTGTGATGAACTTCACTGATAAATTAACTAACTAGTGAGTGGGAAGAATTAAAACTCAGAGACACCCAGAACCTGTCAGCAGGGAAAACACTCTTCTGAGCTCTGGAGGAAAAGCAGTATCTGCTATGCCCCTATCAGAGCATCTGAGTGATCCTCAGCGGCAGTGTGTGTAGAACTAAGCCCTGACTGAGGCAAGGGACTTGACAGTACAAATATTTGCTCCTGTGATTAAATATTCTTATCCTAAACACAGAGGAAGCAGCAAAGTTAGGGTTAACTTTGTGGTTGCAAAACCATTTTTACAAATCTTGTGCCATTATTTTCAGAATGAATAGATAATCTCTGTTGACTGCATGGGTTATATGTGCACCAAATGTTGGAATGTGCATGTCACCAACTTAATTTAAAAAGCTAATCAGTAATTTTTATTTCTATTTTATTATGCTAGAATTACTTCCTTTGTATGCATTTTAACCTGTCTTTCTGTGTTGTACATTATCTTTCAATCTCAAAAAATGATTTTGTTTGTGATTATGAGCCAGTATTGTTGCTGTAGAGAAAACTGTTCCGTATAGCAATGCAGGCTGCAAAAAAAGGTTCAACAAAACTATTTTCTGCCTGAAATCAATAACAAAATAAGTTCATTTCATACAAACACGCATCTAAAGCTTTCATGACAGTCTAAAAAATGTAAAAATGCCTGCAGAGGATATGAGTTTATTGAATTTTCTTACTTTACTGTTTCATAGACTCTATCCTAACCAGATGGTATAATCTGATTGTATCAACCTAGAAGTATATAGGATTTTATTTTAATGTTAAAAAGGTCAGTATGTTTGGAACTTAAATTCTTTCTGTCTTCTATACTGCACTAGAATCTCAGAATTGAAGTATTACCAGATAACATCAATAAAAAGAAGTTGAATTTTATACACTAAAATTTACTTATTCATTTCCTATATATGAAGTTAAATTCTTTAGATGAACGCTCCCTAAGTATATGGCAAAGTAATATATACTTTATTGAATGATGAGTGAAATTTATATGAATACTGCTGATACAGCCGTAAGATTTCTTCCAAAGTATTTTTGCTGTATAACTGTTATTGAATATTACATCTTTTTATCACCTCAGATGATATTCAGACCTTTTAGCGCTTTAATCCAGTACTGAAAATATTTCACTCTTCCTAAAGACGTGTTCTGCTTTCTTCTGCGTTGAACTACCTTTGGTCTGGGTTTAGAGTTAGATCTTACAGTCTAGTGACAGAAGCACCATTTGCTGAGCTTTTCCAGGGTCTTCAATTAGGCTGCAGCATGGATTCCATCTGAAAGAATTTTTTAGATTTTTATGATCCTTCTTGAAATCTGGATCACATTAGACATAAAGGCTTAGGCATTTTCAGCACCATGGAAGAAGTTTGCAATCATTTTCTGTAATACAAACGGGCTTATTTAGCACTCCTGTTATGGAAAAGACTCTACAATAATAATGCTACTATTATAATACCATTTCTGTAATAATAGCACTTCTGTTATAAAACACCATTATTATAGAAATGCTATTATAAGACAAGCTCTGTTATTTAGAATTGCCTCTGCAATAAAAGTACTAAAAAGTCTGCTTGTATTACAGAAAATTATTGCAAATTTTTCTTGCCTGGCAGTGAAATTTTTCATTCTGAATCTTGTCTGTCGCTGTTGGAAAATCATTCTCATACATACTCTGAAGTGTCTGTGAGTTACTCAATATTGTGTATTTAAAAGAAGGAATTACTGAATAGGCAAATGGAAAAAAGGCCAATCTTCATCTGTCTGATTTCCCATGTTCCTAATTTGTCATTCACTTTTTGTCCCACGCCATAGCTCTTATTTAGAACGTAGATGCAGGCCTGTAGGGCAGTTCTTATCGTTGTGTATAAGGTAGGGGAAGGGGTGGAAACTAAAGATATGGAGAAAGGAAACAACTATCCCCCTCCTTTTTCTTTTCTTTCTTTTTTTTTAATTTTTTTCTCCACCATGTTAATTTCTCCAAGTTTGAGAACAGTTCACCAGAAATTTCTTCCAGTGCCTCTTTTTGACTTTGTATTCTATTCTTATGCTCATAACATTCAATGAGAATGAAACTGAGTCTACTGAGAAAGACTTCTAATAAACCCTTTGAACAACTTAAGCAATTAGGCTCATATTTCCTTAATCAGTGCTCAACCCAAGTACCAGCCTGCTCTGGTTATCAGCCCTTACTACCCACCACCATTCTGTAGCTCTGTGTCTACCATCCAAAGCCACAAGTAGCTCTCCTAGGAGAAAGGATACAAAAGACAGAGCCATGCAAATATAAATCCTGACTTCCCCAGGCCCCCTGTTTTCTTTTGAAGTGTTTCCACACCTACATCTATTACGTTGGTCTTTCCACTCCTACATGTTCCACTCAGTGGAACCATCAGTGCTCTCACACACACAGCAGAATTTCTCACTGGAAAAGGGTTATGAAGAAGAACCAGACTTATTTCTCAGCATAATCCTTGAAGTTCTTTGCATACTGGGTTAATTTTTGTGTAAGTTACCTAGAATTGAGATAATTGTACTGTGGAAAAGTTTGTGTTACAACGTCAGCTTTGTGACAGAGACACAAAATAGCCAGTAACCCCACAACCTCCTCTCCAACAGGCCCAGTTTTGCTTTGCCATGCCCTTGTGATGCTTTAACTACATTACTTATATTTCTTGTCCTTGACAAGAGTCATCTAGTAAGGAATATTCAGCCTGAAGAATATGGAATTGCATCAATCATAGATCAGTGGAAGGTCCAGCTTCTAGTCTTTTTTTGTCATAATTGTTCTTTTCTTTCTCCCCAAAAGCAACAAATCTTAAAGTCCTAATTAATTCTAATACTCATTTTCTTTTCTTTCCTTTTTTTCTTTTTCTTTTTTTAGTTTTTATTCCCCCACTGCCCCCCTTGGCTTAAGCATTGTTTCCTGTAGCAAGAAAATTAACTTATAATATCAGTTTTTCTAGTTGTATTGAAATTCTACTTTTAAAAAACATGCAAAACCAGTCCTGAGTTTTGTCTTACAGTTTTCAAAGTGTGTCATTTGAACTTGAATTTGAAGCTATTAAAAATGACTTCTATATGATGGTTATTCAGATAAAACCTTTCCAGTATCATAGGGGGAATATTAAGTCTTTCTCATTTAAAACTTCATTTTGTCTTCACTATTTTTTTAATAGCAGCATGAATGGCCTCAGACTAGAATTTTCTTTTTAAAATATGTTTTTGAATCAATTTTACTATTATTTAGTGGGGGAAAAAAAAGAGTTTTGATGCTCTTTTGCACTCTCTGTGTTGATAAAGGCTTTGTTTTTACACTGCTAACTACATTATTTAGTCCATAGAGTCGATTAGTGCCTTTGGGTACCATATTTTCTTGAAAATAGCATACACTTTTGGCTTATTTGTATCACCTAATGCTTAAGTGCTTGTATTATCTTTTGTGTGTTATTTTTCAGTTGATGCTCACCAGTACTTATACTGGGTAACATCTGCTGTTTTGGTTCTTCACTGCAATAGCTCCCTTAGGATTTCAGTACAAAAAGTTATTTTACTGTTAACAGCTAGAATACCACAAAGACAATCCTGTGGTACCAGTGGAATGGCACTTATTCTGCTACTTTGGAAGAGCCAAGCAACATGTTTTTCACAATTAGTACTTTGCTCAAAAAATAGATTATTTTTGCATGAGTGAAATGATTTTTTGTAAGGCAGAATACGCTCAGTAGCTTCAATTAAAAAAAAAAAAAAAGAAGTTGTAAACATGTAAAAAAGAATTCAGACACTTATTTATGAAAAAATTAATATGAAAATGTCAAGAATGTAACAGCAATAATGCCACTTCTAACATTAAGCAAATAAAGCATTTGCATGTTCTGTTTCAAGTAGGCATTCTTCATTTAAAGTGAAGCTTAAACAAAGGTGCTAAATAACCCCAAAGCAAGATATATAGATAGATAGATAGATATAATCTTATATATATACATATATATATATATAATCTGAACAAAGTTTGAATATTTCAGGTTTTCTCTTGTGCTGAGAAAAAAAAATTGATCAAAACAAGATTATTTGTTTATCAATTCTAAAAGGAAAAATATCATCTTTTTTCAATGACTATATGCAATTAAGCCTTTGACTTTATAGCCATGCCTCTTTAGTTCTCGAGTGTGCAGATGAAATATGTTTTTTGCTTTCATCCTTGATTCCCGTTCTAAATTATCTTGAACGCTGGATGTGTTTTATAGATTTGTAGGGAGGTAATTTCATACATGTCCAGTTTACCCTTTAGCTGCGCTCATTTAGCTGCTGAGCATACACAGTATAATTACATAATGAGGAGGCCATAATAATATCCATACATAAGTATCAGAGAATCTTTACATCAGAAAGAAATTCATAAATATGAATATATGGGTATAGTTGGCTTCATACATCATTCTTTGGATTATAGCATTATTTTGGTGATCTGGAGAGAAAGATTAAGCTGTGTGAGCTTTTGTTTGTGTTTGTGTTTTGGTTTCTTTTTGGTACTGGTGCTTGGATCACACAGCTGTCTCTTGGGCATGTAGGGTAGCCACTTTCCATAGCATTCATAATACACTACTTGCTACAATCCCCCAACAGCATCCAGTAGATAGACAGAATTAACTTCATGTTCACATATTTGTAGTGAGAAATAAAGTGGCATGAGGCTTAACTTGCATTTCTGGATCACCAAAAATTTAGGCATTTTTGTGCTGAAGACTGCAATCCTTCAGGTACATTTCAATGCTTGAGAGAGGTTTCTTTTCAGCACAGCTTCATTCTAAAAGTGCCAAGTTCAAGTGGTCAGATTATGCTTTCTGAAGGTTTAATTTTTTTTTTAGGATAACCTTGGCAGCCAGAGGCATGATGTGTTTCTAAGACGCATGTTCCCATGAATGTATTCTCATTCCTCTTTAAGCAAAAAGGCAGACATTTCTGATCTAAATGTCATGAAAATTCAGTACTACAGATTCAAATTCTCTGCAGAGTTAGATCTCATAGTTATGTTCAAAGCATAAACATGAAGAGGGAGCAATCATTGATTGTTTCAACTTAAAAGAATTATAGTAGCAGCATTGCTATCTATCTTTTTTGTAACAGCCTGCTGACTTAGACTTGTACACATGAACTGAATACTTGTTGTTTTCTTCCCTTCTCTGCTGCTAGATTCCAAACTGAAACCCTTTACCTCACAAGAGTGTGTACTTAATAAGCTGCTTGTTAGGTTGATTGTCATCAGTCTTTACTTTTTTGCAGCATTTTAAGCTTAGGCACAAGAGTTCACTAACAGCCTCTGGAGTGTGGTTGCCCATTACCTGTTCCATTTGGTCTTCTTGTTCTGTAAACCAAAGCTTAAGATAAATTTTTCCCTAGCCCACCTATCTTTGTGGCTTCTGATACCCATGTCCGTTGTCCAGCTAGGTGGTTTGAAGTGAGAAGAAATATGGAGGATTAAAAAAAAAAAAGACTTCTCCCTTTAGAGAAAGTTACTTGAGGAAAACAAGCAGACATACACAACTTTGGTAGGTAGAAAATATTTGACATGCATGTGTGGCATGCCTAAACTAAGACTGCCCATAAGACAAGCACAAGTGCAAGTGATGACAGAATTTCAAGTGAGGAGCAGCTGCCCAGATTCAGCCTCACCGACCATGTTAAAACAAATTTTACCTCGGTGCTTTAGCCTAACATGTAGCTTAAAAGTGGAGCAATCATGGACCTAGCCTTGGAACAGGTATGCGAAAAAAGGAGCAAAATCAAGCAAGACTAAGCAGGTATTCACAATATCGTTCCTATCATTCTGTTTGATCCACAGCATTACAGATAGGTAGCAGCAGCCTCTTATCTACTGGTCTGCGCAAGAGACATTGTATAGTCTTTTGCTGTGAGTGGGGTATGGCTGCATTTCTTTAAGAAACATAGCAAAGGACATGTACTGACTTGCTTACTTTTTCCACAACAAGGTAAATTTTGGCTAGATGTGGTTAACTCTCTTAAGAAACTGTAAACATTGATTTTGTTGAGATGACAGAAAGTGAAGGAATAGGTAGATGTAATGAGGCCTAAATTAAATATGCTCTTTTCTTTGAATCAAGAATATTTGCAATAGCTTTTTAAAGATTGCCACGTTTGTAAACACATACTTCACTGCATTTTTTTTCAGGTTCTCCCTGGTAAAGTGTGGTCCAGTGTTAGACACTGTGTCAGATGTCTAGCAAAAATACATTTGCATGATCACATGTTTAACTGCAGTACATTCTAATAATACTATCTCAGAAAAATTTAAATAATAGTCTAGAATGAATATGTACACGCTTCCAGTCAGTTTAAATAAATTGAGGACTACTTTACTCCAGGGGACAATTTATTCTGTTCCGCCACACAGGTCTCTTTTGACTGACATAGCCTGTGTTTTTGTACATGTGATAAAGCCTCGATGAATTCTCCAACGGCACCATTCAGGAGCAATATCAAACATCTCTAGCCTGCCTCTTAGATTTTTTCAGTTCTTTTCCTTGTCTTTTAGTTAGCCTTTTTAAGGTACTTTTTAAAGTAACATCATCAACTCACCATTCTGATAACTTTAATTCCCTTGTACAAATTCAAATTCCCGCCTTGATTTTGTTTTAAGACTTGAAATGTGCTGTTCCAGCTAGTCTGCTCTACTAACAATTTTCTTTTGGGGTTCTTCTTCTGAACTGCTGCAGCTTACACTTTTTCTGTAATGGAGCAATGTTTAAAAGTCGGATTTATTGTAACTTGTATTTTCAGGGTGGTATTTCTTAGCTAATTTTTCCTCTCTTCTAGCTTGTTTACCACTGATACCGATCTTCTATTTAAAAAAGACATGAATCTTTTTGTGCCATGGACTAACCCAAAAAAGTTTTTGACAATGGCTGGAATATTTAATACATCAATCTACAGTTTTGACCATAATGCTTTGTGAGACTTTTGCCGGTTCATTCCTTTGGACCAACTTACATTTTTTTGCATTTGATACTGTATTTATTCAAGTTCCCAATGTTGCACTTCAGTGAGTTTAAACTTTGGTTCAAAACATGGCCAGTTATGAGTTTTCTAGCCACTGCTCATTATTATTATTATTATTATTATTATTATTATAGGCATTTTGCTATTGCATATATTTAAATTTGCTGAAGATTACTTGCCACCAATTCTTTTAGCTGATCTTGTTCCTTCTGCCTAAGTAGAGCTTTTTTGCCTGAATTATGAAGCTGTTGGGTTTTTATCTGCTATCTGCGTTTCAGAGCTTCTCAATATCCAAGAAATCTTCAGACTTTTCTGTGTTCTGATTCCTTGACCCTTTAATAATACCACAGTCTTGATGAAGACAAGGCTTTGCACCTGCAAATTACTTCTGCCAGTTTTCCTTTGGCAGTTTACTATCTACCTTCACATCTTTTTTTTTTTTTTTTTTTTTTTTATATATATATATATATACATCTTTAATTGAATTCTGCTACTTTTTTCTTTTCTTTCAATATTAAGTAACACTATATTTGACATTCCACTGTCTCAGTGCTCTAATGCTCAGCTTAAAGTTAATAAATGTCCCATTTACTTTCAGAGTGACAGTCTATTTATCTTCTGGTGCAATGATGGGCAATATAACTGTGAAAAATTCATCCTTAGAAATAATGTTGTATTTAGCCTCCCTGCCTGTGTTATGCATTGTTGACAGTGGCCTGCAAACTTTCATGCAGTGATATGAACCATCAATGTCTTTCGTCTTATTTAACCTGGCAGATATTGTGCTATTTTTCATAGTCCATACAAGTCTGTGGTCTCTTCCAAAGTGGCTTTGATTTTGTGCTGTTGTGCCTTAGGTATCTTTTCTGCATTCTAAATTTTTATTTTTACTTATACTTTAAGATTCTGTACAATTCCATAAAAAAATATTCTTAATGAGGTGATCCCTGCTGTTTTGCAATTCTGCTTACAGTATTGGATTAATTCTGATCTCCAGGTTATATATATTGCTACATATATCCTAGGAAATTAAACAGGGCTGGGTCTTGGGCCAGAAAGCTGCTCTCTGATTGTTTCTACTGTTAAATCATACTTTGTCATACTGTTTCATATGTTTCATACTGTTAAATCATAAGCATGGTCTCTGTCAAAATTTTGAACCATCTGTAGAAGGGTCAAGGTCTATTGTAGAGAGAGACTTTAGGTTGACTGTAGTCGAGGTCTGTTCTCAATAGGTTATCTGGATGTGGCCAGTCTGAGTTTGGAGATAAGGCAGAGGAGCCATATGAATGCAAATCACATTGTGCCAGTTGACTGTAGGGCTGGAAAATCATCCCTGGTCCACTGAAATTCCTGGCATAAAAAAATAGTCTTTGAGTTTCTCCTCCCATCTTTCCCTTGCTAGATTTTAACAATAGTCTAGGCGTAGTCAGAAACATGATCAATCAAGATAGACAACACGTGGATAAACTACAGATCCTTTGCATTTTCTTTAGCTATCCTCCAACTTAATACATCTTCCTCAGGAAAGAAGGTAGTACTTCAGTCTTTGCAATGTAGTTTCATAGTTACCCTCTTTTGTCTGAGACAGCTGAAAATTACTAAGCGCATGAAATGTATTAAAATCTGTTGTCAGTAATTGGGGTTGTTTTCTGATAGTCTTCTTTGACATGGGTGATTGACATTGATTGCAAATGCAGAATGAAACAATTTGATTCTCTTTCTCTATTTTGATTCAGTGACCTGTCAAAAACTGGACCTTCTTGACACATTTTTAACTTAGTAATAAGTACTGTGTTCTTAAGAACTATTTCAAATTGTTTATCAGAGAACCTCAGTTTTCTGTTTATGTGTTCTTTCACTAATATTTAAGCTTTTTTTGCAGTTTCTGTTTACAGTAGGGTGCTCAACAGGGGTCTGCAAGTACTAAATATTATGGTATTCCATTATTAGATACAAGTTATTAATTTGCAAAACATAGCAATCTTTCTCAAGATTTTGCTGTTCGTAAAGCTGAACCATTAAGAAGTACAGTTCCAAAATTATTCTATCTGAAATGTTGCTACTGTAAGGTTTTGTGTCTCAATATGTGTATGTAATGAGGAGCATACTGTCATATTCCAGTTTGGGAAAGGTTGGAAATAACATAGAAGTTGCTACATCACTTCACCTGAACTACAAGGAGTTTTAACCCCTTAAAAAATAAAAAAGAAAAAATAGATTTAGCAGAGCTATTTATTACACAAGTTCTCTTTCAGCAGTGCCCTTCTGCCATCACTATGGGTGTTCCTAAGTTAGAAGCATAGTGTTCCCAAGTTCATTCTATTCTGAATACAGAGAGATACCCATTTTCTGAAGGTAGTAATTTTAAGTATGCTGGCTAACCATGCCATTTTGCTTCACCATCCATAACCAAATTGAGTAATATTCAGCCCAAGCAGAGCTTGCTATCTGTAGGAAGGAAAGACTTCATCAAATCCAACCTTCCCAAGCATATCTAATTATAAGTGATAAAGGAAGCACAAGCAGAAAGATTCTACAGACTCATCTATTTCCTTGGCATTTCCTTTGGGACTGAGCTTAGTTTTAGACAGTTAGATGTCAAGATCTCATAGTCATTGATATGCTGGATAAACACTGTTTTGAGTTCCACATAAGTTTCATTTTATATTGATTTTATTTTCTAGAACGTGAAAATGTATTCCTTGCAACACATTTTCTTCAGTAATAAAATATAAGTAAATAAACTGTTTGCTCATCTTTTTGTGAGTCATACGACACAAAAGACCAGGTGAGGCTAGTATAAATGTTCATTCTGTCCATGAGTTTCTTAAAACTCCCCCTGAAGGTTTATGTTCTATCAGCTGTTTAATGACCTGCTTACCTGTTTTGATTCACCTATATGAGGTAGGTCTTGTCAAACAAACAAACAAACAAAAAACAACATCAACAGCAAAACCTTTTAATTGTTGGAGGCCTCAAGAAACATTAAAATGTGATCGTTATTGATGCATGAACTAAAGATGTGTGACCATAATTTCACTTCCCTGGAGAGGGATGGTCATTTCACTGAAGTATGGAAGATATGAGTGATTCATCACTCCTTGCCATCACGTATGTGCTGTTATAAAACCAAATAAAGTTGTATTGCTATCTGGGGAGCAAAAGTTAGGACATGTAGTTTCTAAGAGTGTGATATATAACTATTGTTATATGATTTATCTGTAATTGTAAATATTTTTATCGCTGTTCATCTCTTCTTAACTATAAATGATACACTGTGAAGTAACAAGTGAAGTAAGAAAACTTGTTTAGCCAACTTCATTCAATAATAAATTTTCTTCCTGGATTTTCTTTCATGGACAGTTGATTTTCCATTGGCATAAATAGATGTTTGAACTTTCATCGATAGCTAGATTATTGTACGTGTTGTGATCCTGTTATTTTTGCCAATGCTTCAGCAACATCTGGTGGTATGGTGAAAACTGATCAAGGGAGGGTTTCCTGTCTTCTGAATTTTGATAAGCTTTTGTAACACCATGGGGCATCTCTGGAATGAGCTCTGCAGGGAGTTATGCAAAGTTTTTCATTTTACTCCTGCTGCTCTACCATAGTCTGAAGTCATGTCATAGCAAATATATTTGTGCTATGTTTTTTGATTTGAAACAGTGCTCATATTTAGAGATGTTTACAGAGATGGTTTGATAAACTATGGATAGCCCTGAGCCCTTTTCTCCCCCAATGAACACATCACATAATCTTTATGCAGTTTGAACTATCATTATGAAGAAACTCTTAGGGAAAAACAATTATGCTGACATATCTGAGTTCTCTTCCTTGACGTTTTACATGAGCATACCAGTATTCCTAGGCTGCATGTGACTTCAGAGACCACTGCAGCTCATTCATTATGCTTAGTTGGGTTGAAAATGATTCTATATGATTGAATCCCAAAATTACCTAATGTCTGGGAGGTTATATAGCTCTTCCACTTTATTTAAATATTTTTTAGCTTTCTCTCTACTGGGAAAGCTAGAAAATTATTTGATATTATTTAAAGATTTTTAAATGGAGTATCCAGACCAGTACTGATTCTGGAGCTATTTATTTCGTTAACTCAAATCTCATATGAATAAAATAATTTTAGATGTGAATAAGACAGTAAACAGAAGACTGTGAGTACATCAGACAGTCTTCAAATCCTAACATAATATGTTTTCATGATAAGATCTTATTACAAATTCAGATTTACTCATTGTTGGGAAGATCTGCACATAAAACGTACTCTGAAGTCATTACATACTGCCTCCTGTTTTTACACCCGCAAAATTCACTAATTTTAGTGGAATTACACCTGATTTATATCGGTGTAATTGAAAGTGGAGTAAGTGTCACAGACTCTTAGCAGTAAAAAACCATGAGGCATTAAATTGCATGTAGTAATTAGAAGAATAGATGAAAATGTTTTTAACAACACTGAGCATACTTAAGGTCTATAGCCTTTTCAAGGGGTTATTCAAAAAAGCCACTAAAAGACAACGTCTGCCCTTTAACTGCAGAGGACTTGTATATAAAACAACTTTTAGAACTCTGAAGGGAGTCAACCACAGGTGTTAGATGAAGGAGGGATGCACCACCTACCTTGGGCTGCGGTTTTACAAGCTGAGCAAATGTGAAGGCTCTTAGGCCAGTGCAGTTTCTTTGCCTGATCCCCATGCATGAAGGACCATTTGTGTCATCCTTTACTTCGGAATAAGGCTCACTAGGAGACTGTATGGCTCCAGTGGTTCCTTCAGAGAAAGAGCCAAGGAGCAGCAAGATTTTTATACCTGGCTGAGGGTATTAAGAGAACCATAGAAGTTGAAAGTTTTTTAATACTGCACAATGACATAATTTATTATGTATTCATGTGGTGCTACTTTGTTGTGCTTTATTTGTCATAGGTTTTAGCACTTCATGACATATAAGAGTATTCTTGATATCTTTTATGACATAAAGTGTATGATTTATTAAAATTATGAGGACAGTGGTTAGAGGTACAGAGATTCAAGAACTTGAAATTCTTATCCTGTCTTTGTTGCAGACTCAGTGTATGACCTTGAACAAGTTATCCTCTGTATGCCTTGGTTTTTCTTTCTGACAACAGCATACCAATTGTAGCAAAAACATCATACTTCATAGTGTTGTAAAATGTTGTTTTTTTTTTTTCCCTGAGGATGTTGAGAATAGTCCTAATAATAAAAACAGTTAGTTATCAAACTAGAAAATGAATTCTACCTTCAGACTTCCAAGGAAGTTCATATGAATTCAAGATACACAGAAATGTCTTACCGAACCGCATTCATTGTCACTAGTTTACTTTGGACAAAGAGTTTTACTTCTGTTTCCATTTCTTGAAGTCATCAGAGAGAAATTAACCATTAGCTAGAAACCCTGAGATACTGGAAGGTGTTCCCAATAATAGACTATTGTAAGGAGCAGAAAGCTTTTCCTTCTCTAGATTCTTCTTTAAATACTAGCTGTGTTGGGAGGTACAATGCTGAGAGGGGGATTCTAGCATGAAAAAGTAATTGGAACACTGGTTTATAATTAATACATTGTCAATACAACTTCATGATGCAGATTAAGTTAACATGTTTTCTTAAATATCCTTTGGACATTACAAAATTAATTTGTGGTAATATTTGTCACTTTGCTTTCAGTTCTGCGTTAGACACTTTCTTCTTAATGATTTTGTCTTAACATTTCTAATGCACTGCAACTATTTCAGTTTTTTTCCATGGTTTGACAATATTCTAACTGATCTGTCTGCAGCTGCAAAACGGAAGCATTTGGCAGGGGAGGGGAGATTGTTTCAAAACGGTTGGATGAAGTGCTCCTATGGTGCCGGAGTTTTACTCTGCCATAATCAATGAATAATTATTCCTTTCTGATGTCAATGGGATCTGATGAGAGTAGGGTGAGTGTAATTCATTGTCCCTTTTGAGGTTGCCAACAAACTATGGAAATAATAAGCACAGTTTAATTGCTTAACATTTGAGAGGTGTCTCTAAGAACATATTTAGGGCCTTTTGCAGCCTGAGAAGAATAACAAACCAAGCGTGTGGTCCAATTAACATTGCAAAGTGTATTGTGGCTGAAATTCATTGAAAGACTAGTTTTGCTATTTTTAAAAATATTGTAAATATATTCACCTAGCTTTTGAAGATAAGCATTGCAAAATAGAACTTCAGAAGTCTCAGAGATGGAAGATAAATGATCTTACTGTGAATTTGGTTTATTTTTGTATGGTATAGTTTTTCTAGCCCTGTAGATAACTGTATTGGGAATGAATTGAAAGACTTGTGATGATTTTCACAGATTAAGGGAAAATTTGCTCATTTTGTCCAAGACAAAAAAAAATTAAGTAACTTTCTTCTCTCAGTAACCAGTGGCAATGCAGGGCAGTATTCCCTTCTCTAGCTGTTTTTTTAACCTATTTGCACTGTTCTGCCGGTTGTGTTTTGCATGTCAAAATATGTGTCAAAAAGTATTTTTATCTGAGTTGGAGAAAGTTAGATGGTTTTCATTCATTCATGAAAATAAAAGCAAGGAACACATCTGTATGATACAGATTTTCATTTGTCAAATTTAAATTCAGGCTGCAGAGTGAGTTTATCAAAGACGACCAAAAAAAAAAAAAAAAAAAAAAGGCACAGAACTAAATGTGCTATAAATCCAGGGCCAGATCCAAAAAAGTAGCTAGTGGAAATTTAGATACTCAAGTCTAAAACATTGACAGCATGGTAACTTGTTATCTAACTGTACAATTAAGTAGGAAGATGTAGGTTTCTCGCTAATGTAAAATTCCTTGTGTGCACAGAATTGCACTTGTGAGGTTTTTTAGGACCATAGCAATCTTGATCATGCTGAACAGGTGGGAAACTACACCAGGTGCAAGCCAGATGACATCCAGAAACAGATTGCTTTTAGTGTATAATTCCAAGAAATTCAGTTGGCAGTGTCAGTGTGGGCCTTGCACATGGTAACTGCAGTAGATTCATATCAAAATGTGGCTGTTGACTTAATATCATGGTCAGATGATTAACTCTTTCATAGAATGACTATATTTAAATATTTTTTTCTTTTTTATCTTAAAATGGGTACAATTCTCCTGTAGCTGAGAGGGCTCAAATCTATGTTGTTCAAAACCTGTCTGATGCTGTCAGATGCAGGGCTGTTCTGCTTGGAAGTGACGCTCCCCAGTCTTAGTGTTAAAACTGTCACTATTTAAAAAGGAAATTGAAATTAATTGTGTCAAAGAGACACACCACAAGTCTGACCAGAGGGAGCACAGCAAGAAAATTCAAGGCTCTGGTACACCACTATAGGCAGAGGTACCTCTTCAGTACTTAAGATAGGAGGCTTGGGGATATACATATGTCACTTGGAAAGTAATGCCTCCCATTTATTTGCATGGAAACTACAACAGATACAAAGAGCACAATAATACTATTTGATAGAGCAAGTTCTTAGCTAAAAAAAGTAATATTTTTCAACATAGCAACTACCATTAGCTATGCATTTTTGCCAGCAATGAACAAGAAGCTGCATGCCATGCATAAAAATCTACATGGCTGTCTGGAACGTGGCTTGTCCTTCACGTTGCTGTCACCACTGCTGAAACATGCCATTGACCATCTCACTGTGCTCACATCCACTGGTTGGTTTCCAGAAACGTTCAACAAGCATCGATGAATGCCAATGGGTGCCATTTTTTCTGCATGGAGGAATTCAGTTCCACACCTTTTCTTCACACATGCTTCCATGTCAGACGCAATTGTGTCAGACTGCTCCTCTGCTGCCATCTGTCACATGGCACAAAATGTAACGGAATCCTGGCAGGAAGGTTCAGCCTCTACTGCTACAACACCAACACCTGCCTCCGATTTTGTGGGCCAACATAATAAAATAGGAGGCATTACTTTCGGAGCAGCCCTCGTAGCTAGGAAAAGAGCCACTTGTAGGCAACTGCTTGTCAAGTATAATAATTTTTGGTAACTTACAACCTAAAGCTTCAGTGGTTCCTTCCCAAATGCTCATTTCCCCTTTTAAGGAACCTGAAGAGAGATTTTTATTTTCAGTCAAAAAATCAAGAGACCTAACAATTATCTCATCTTGGCAGCTAGTTGAACAACTGAAATTTATTCCTTCTCCTGATCATGGTTGCTGATGGATAGCATGAAATGTAAAAATACCAGATGGCCAGATCATTTTTGAGGATTTTTTTTTCTTGGATAGTCATGGTATGTTGATAGAGTAAAACAGAGACCTCTGGATCTGAATCTTGACCTCAATTTGTTTGAAGGCTGATCTTTGAATTAGTGTGATCAGTGAGGAAAACAGGAGCGTTTAATCACCTCACGTGACATTCATAACTTGCTGGTGCTTATAGGCCACACAAATCCCCAAAAAGTACTATAATAGAATGTACCTGTACTATTTATCCATGAATTATTTAATATGTAATGTCATTTCTGGAAGTATTTTATTTACTGGATGGAAAATATTTGGTTATTTTAGAGCACTTTGTATGCACTGCATTTCTTTGCATTGTGGCTACTTTTTCCTATTGTTGGCTCTAATAATTACATGTGTCTCTTCCGATGTTGTTACCTATCTGCAAGGGAAGGGGTGAGGGACAGTTGTCACTCGCTTGTGGACATGACATGAGTAAATGCAATAAGATCTTGCAGAAAGATTTATTAGGCCTAGATATTGCATTGCTTGCCAGCTTTACAATTGGCTCTTGTAGTTAAAATGCCCTTTTCTGTTCCCTTCTGTAGAAGGGAATGAGAAGCAGTAATTGGTAAAGAAAGATTTAATAACAGGGGAAATGCAAGATCAGAAGCATCTTCAACAAATAGGAGATGGTTTTCCTTTTTCACTTTAAAATAATTTTCCAAAGAGATTACCTTCATTAGGAAGGAGTCGCCATGCTTCAAGATATATTGGCTGAGAAATTAAGAGATGGAGAAAACAAAAACTGCAAACTGCAAGTCACTTGAAAGCGGTGTTTTTTCCCCTTTCTCCTGCACAAACCTTGTCTTCTGTAAAATACTGTTACTAATTCAGCATAACCTGGGATGCTGTAGCTTGTGGAAAATGGCCATCTGACAGAAGGCAGGAATTCAGTGCCACAGATCTGAAGGTATTCAGGATGCTAAAAATCTCTTGTGAAATGCCTCTGAAGACTACTACAGTGTTGTCAGAAATACTACAGGATCTCAAAAGATAAAAGCCCCTGCTAGGGTCCATAGGAAAGGAGAGCTGACTGGTTTGGGGTGAGTGTCTGAGACGAGCAGTCACTGTGCATCAAACCATTTACAAGATCAGAATTTTGTTGTAAGAGGGTTAAACGGCTGCTTGATATCGAGTCACAAGGCAGAACATGCTTCCACACAACTGCCTTCAGACACTAAATTACACCGAATCATTTGAAAGTGTTACTGTTTGATAAACACAGAAAACTTGCATGATCTGTGAGGAAAGTTTATATAGTTTTAAGTAGTAATGCAAGGATACAGTACTTCCCTCTGCTGTTTCAGACTTGACAAAACGACTATCGCTGATGACAGCTTGACATGATGTTAGTTATTTTAAGTGTCAGATGAGAGTGGCTGATGCCACAGTACTGCAGTGCTCGCATTTGTTGGAAAATTAGATGGTGATTTAAAAAAAAAAAAAAGAGGCCAGAAATCCCTGCCTGGTTTTTTCTCTTTTTCTTTTCTCTTCTTTTCTCTTCTTTTCTCTTCTTTTCTTTTCTTTTCTTTTCTTTTCTTTTCTTTTCTTTTCTTTTCTTTTCTTTTCTTTTCTTTTCTTTTCTTTTCTTTTCTTTTCTTTTCTTTTCTTTTCTTTTCTTTTCTCTCTGTGCTGTAATTTGAGTGAGCAGTAGTGAACATGCCTGAGGTGTTAAGAGAATGATGCGCTTTCTGTAGGCATGAATACTCTTAAATAAAACAGGAACACCTTCCTGTCATTTGTTGTCTTCCAGAAAGATTTTTTTAAAGGAAACGGAAGCCAATTAGCCCGGAAGTTTAACCTCTTTTAGCTTAGCTTCTTTTATGAGAGCTTTTTAACCTTTTAAATAAATCATTTTCTTTCTTTTCTCTCCTCCCTTTTGAATCAGTTACTAGCATTTCTCATACTGGGTCCAAGGAGCAGGCTGCTTAAATTCAAGAATGATTTTGAGGGGATAAAGTGTACAAGATTTTGAATTCTTGCCATAAGTCCCTGGCAGACAGCCAGGAAACCTCAGAGGAATAGGGCTAATGAAGGGAGGGTAAAGGAGATCTGGAGACTGTGGCTGGTAATGCAGTATGCACTTAATTGGGAGCAGGTATCGGTGCAAACTTCTCCATTTTAATTGGAAAGAGAAGGGGGGTGTTAAGGAAGATGGAGAAAAATAAGAATGCATAAAGTTTTCAAGCTAAGGAGCCAAAGGCAGGCCTGTATATGGCAGAGAAAGAACTCAATTTAGGGCAATTTGCTCTGCAAGCTGGGCTGCAATCTCCCCTGGGGATAGGGATGAGGAAGAAAATGAAACCAAAAGAGAACTTGATAAAATCACCTAGCACAGACAATCTCAGTAGAATAGGTTTTACTGAGTTAAATCTGCCTCAATCAATGTGATTCTTTTCATATAAGTTACAAATAAAAAGCCACAAGATTACAATAAAAATTGAGGATGTACTGCTGCTGATGTAGCACATGGGAGTCTTAAGGACTTGTTGTGGAATACAGTTTTTCTGCAACCATCATGTTTGGTTTTTTCTTTTCACCTCACTCTGAGAAAAAAAACTCATCTCTGCCTCCTCCCTAACCTTTTATTATCTTTAAACTAAGGTTAATGGTAATGTGTGAACCTGACAGAACTTAATTTTTAAAGCACTGCAAGGCTGAGCATGCTTGAGTCCTGAAATGTGCTAAACCTGAGCTCAATCTTGATTTCTTTTTGAAAGAACTGAGCGTTTTTNTGCCTTTACATGTGACAAAAGTGAAAAGAAAAAAAAAGGAAAGACACTTCTCACCTCCTTCCACCCATTCCTACAGGTGGGCATATATATACAAGAGAGTAAGTGCCTGCATTTTCATGATGCATAGGAGAGACGTTATGTTGTTTGCAATAGCGCATGCTGCGTCTTTTTAAGTACCAATGCTGAAAGAGTTGATGTTTCAAGTGCTGAGCAGTTTTTTGTTCTACATCTGAGGAGTGCCCCAGTGTGTTTGCCTTTTGTCTTCAGTAGTGGGTTATCCTCAGCGCTTTGTGTTTAAGGACCTCCTTGGAACTGATACTGGCATGAGCTGTGAGTGTCCTGTGTGCGCAGCTGCTCTTTTCTCTGCTGTCATGCAGCTGAGAAAGATGAAGTGGTTTCCACAGTCATTAGGTAGGGAGGGATAGTTTGTACTCGTGGAGCAGAAGAGAGACAGTGTGGGATATATGGCTCTCAGTGTCTGGAAGAAAGAGCAAGAATAGGGGTAGAAAAAATTCAAAAATGCAGGGCAATAATGATGTGATTATTTGCAGTTGCAAGGGATCAGTTGAGATCTGTAGCTACGATTAAGTGTTTTTCCTTGTTTGCTGATGCAAATTTTTCCTGATTTTCCCAGAACGCTTCTTGTTGATTTTCTCCATCAGGCAAAGAGAAAGGTAAAAACAGAGAGTACAAAAAGAAATAGCTTTGCAATGTGCACAGGCTTGGAAAATGTCATTTATTTTTTTTTTAGCTTTGTTTCCTAAAGATGTTTTCCATTAGCCCACTGCAAATCACCTGCCTACCCAGGAGGATTAGAAACCTTAAATATTGGATATTCCTGCAAGTTTTGTGGAAATAGCCAAATAGAGAGGACGGGGCTGTTAAAGGAACACTGATCACTGCTCACCAGGTGTAGCTCACTAGGCTTTGTTAGTGCAGTCTTTTATCATTAGTTCAATCTCATGAAACTGTATAGACAGCATGCTTATCTGTGTTTGTCTAGTGCTGACTTCCCTTGGCCATCTCATGCCAAGATGTTTCTATATCTGCATGAACATGAGCATGCGTTTGTGAGCTGTGGCTGAATGGGATTAGCAGATTTTGGCACAACAACGAATTCAATTTCAAAATCTTTAAAAAAGAAATAAAATACTTTATGGATCAAATACAGATGTGTTATTATATTAAATGAAAGTTTAAAAGATCAGAAGGAAACAACACATTTGTAGCCCTAATAAATTAGGTCTATCTACTAGGTCCACCCAAAAATACACAGAGAAATTAAGTGTAGGGTTGTATGGTGGAGCATGTAAAACAATATATTTCAACACATTTAAAGAAAAGATAACATTCTAAGCAAGTGTAAAGTTATTGTGGAAATGTGTCTACTCGAATATGTACACACGTATATATATATTACTTTATATAAATAAATTTAAACTGCATTGAGTATAGGACTTTCACATACATAATACTATGACATTTGCAGGGATATTTGAAAGAACCAATACTTCACATTTAGCTATAAAGGTGGATTATTTAAAGTTACAGTAGAAAGATGGGAAAGAAATCCTGTTTATGATGACAGAAGTAAAAGTAGAAGGGATTTTATTCTCTTCTAGACTGTATTACTTAAAAATTCATAATTAATCTGTGATAGTAAGCTAGATTCTGATTTTGTGTAAATGACTACAGCTCTGTCAGAGGTAGTTACATTGATATGATCTGACATGCTGTCTATTTTTCTTTTAATATAGGACTTAATAAAAAGACTGGGAGCAAAATTCTTTTCTTGGAGACAGCAAAGAAACTGTAGTCAAGTCTCATTTCACTGGTATAAGTGAAAGGAAAATCTGACCCCCGGCTTACTAAGTAGTAATTATGGAAAATAATTTTGACAGAAGCTAACGGATAGTCATATAGCTGCATTGCCCATCATATATTGAAGCTTCTAAAACTAATTGGAATTTATTGAGAAGCAAATACAGAAATTCCATCCATACCTTTCTTTTAAATTAATAGACTCTATGGCTATCTAACTGAAAACTTCCCCTTCAGACATTTAAAAGAATAAAAATCTTTTGTTTCTGCAAAGTACCTGTGTGACTGTAGGTACTTCCTACACTTTGGCCACAGCAACCCCAAGCAACGTTACAGGCTTGGGGCGGAGTGGCTAGAAGACTGCGTAGAGGAAATGGACCTGGGGGTGTTGGTTGACACTCGGCTGAACATGAGCCAGCAGTGTGCCTGGGTGGCCAAGAAGGCCAATGGCATCCTGGCTTGTATCAGAAGTAGCGTGACCAGCAGGAGCAGGGAAGTAATTGTCCCCCTGTACTCAGCTCTGGTGAGGCCGCACCTTGAGTACTGTGTCCAGTTCTGGGCCCCTCACTGCAAGAAAGACATTGAGGCCCTGGAACGTGTTCAAAGAAGGGCAACAAAGCTGGTGAGGGGTCTGGAGCACAGGCCTTATGAGGAGCGGCTGAGGGAGCTGGGATTGTTCAGTCTGGAGAAGAGGAGGCTCAGGGGAGACCTTATTGCTCTCTATAACTACCTGAAGGGA
The DNA here is from genome assembly GCA_016647715.1 of Pavo muticus. NCBI lineage: Eukaryota > Metazoa > Chordata > Aves > Galliformes > Phasianidae > Pavo > Pavo muticus. The sequence goes on along the minus strand of JACDJE010000467.1, from coordinate 64,987 downwards.
GGTTGTAGTGAGCTGGGGGTCGGCCTCTTCTCTCGTGTAACTGGTGATAGGACTAGAGGGAATGGTTTCAAGCTGTGCCAGGGAAGATTCAGGCTGGATATTAGGAAATACTACTTCTCTGAAAGAGTGGTCAGGCACTGGAATGGGCTGCCCAGGGAGGTGGTGGAGTCACCGACCCTGGAGGTGTTCAAGGAACGTTTGGATGCTGTGATGAGGGATATGGTTTAGCGAGAACCATTGGTGATAGGTGGATGGTTGGACTAGATGATCTTATAGGTCCTTTCCAACCTTAGTGATTCTGTGATTCTGTGACACCTTTCAGACCTGTGAACCCAAGAGTGACTTCCAAGATGAATTTGGTTTCTGTTCTGTTATGTAAAGAGACATTGGTGGTGGAAATAATAATTTTAAAATATTTTTAAATTCAGATCTCTCTTTTTCTGCTTTTTTTTTGTTTGTTTGTTTTGCTTTACACATATGGAGCTTAGTTTAACAGCACAAAATATTACCCATAATTATAGGAAGACCTTTCTCTGCTCTTTTCCTGTTGTAATGACATCTCTTTGAACTTCATCCAATCTGTTTCTCTATTTATTGACTGTTCCCTCCTTCCAAATGAGGGAATTTAAGGACTTCCTTCTTTGTTTGGACAGTATGCAGTCTTTCTGATCTTTTAAGTCAATATCTGATTTAGCAGAAATTGTCTCCCACTGAGTTTAAGGCGCTTTATCAATCTGAATATCGTTCCTACTGCTGGTAGGAATTATACCTCTTTTGTCTTAGCACCGCTACCAGCCAGATCAGGATTTGCTAGTAATATTTACGTGTCTATATAAACTGTCTTTCTATATAACTGTAGATAGGATTGCAATGACAGTCAAATGATTACTTTTCCCATGAGTGGTTTTTTACATATATCTACCTGTTGGGTATGAACAAGCCTTTTACTTTTAGCAGTACCCACTTGGTGCACATATATCCATGTCTTTTTAATGGACAAAATAAATTGTAAATGGGGGAACATATGGTAAATGCAGCTTGGATTTGAACCACATCCTACTCTTTTTTGGTCTTGCATTTAAAGCTGTTTTGGATTGTTTATAATCATGTTTTGCCAGTGTCTTTTTCTTTTTCTAAGAATTATTATTAATATTATTACTGTTTGCTTTTCTGTCCTTTTCATGGCTTCTTTGATGAATTTCATTCTTCCTCATAAATGGTGGAAAGTTGTGCTCTTGTCAGATGGTCGTACTAGAAGTCTTTACTGTGTCAGAAAGAAGCTTATCTTTGGAAAAAGCTTAGGGACCAAAGTCCTCTTAAGAGAGAGAGTAGAGGTAAATCAGTTATATCTGCCTCAGATCTCAGTAGCGTTGATCATTTGAATTTTGCTCAGCTCTGCCTTTTCTTTCAGCCAAAAAGTGTGTCTTTAGACTACAGATGTGAGTAGGGGAACGGTTTGAGCCTCCATGTACAACCTCATGAATGCAGTTCTTCGTCTTACTTTTTGAACTTCCATCCTTGAGGGGATGAGTACAGATAAGGTCATGAAACCTACTTTTGAATTTCCTTCTGGTTGTGATGAGAAGACAAAAAACAATAGAAAGAATGGGCCCATTATTTCACAAAATTAGTTCCTGCAAATCTATAAAATACGGCTTTATTGTCGGATGATCTTTTTCTATAATATTCTCTACTTCATGTTAGGAGCTGCTTATGTTGTGTGGAGCCCTAGACATTTCTTCTAAATTGTCACCATATTTCATCTATCCTTTCTGTCATAGTTAGCTGCAGGAAGTTACTCTGACAGCTTTGCCCACGCTTTTATTATTTCTGTTAAAATGTGTAAGACTTCATTTCGCTTAATAGATTGGTTCTCTGCTGGAGTCCTACTATGTAGTTTTCCTTTTTTTGTCTTGAAATTTATACCTTCAGCTATTTATACCATTTATTAATTACTGGCAAATGAGATATCAGAGCTAGTAAGAATAACAATTTTCCTTCTGTTGGTAACAAGATTTGGAGCACAGTCTGCTGTTCTTCATCCTTATTATTATCATAAAATCATTGAATGTCTTAGGTTGGAAGGGACATTAAAGATCATCTAGTTCCAATTCCCCTGCCATGGACAGGATTGCCAACCACTAGATCAGGCTGCTCAGGCCCCCATCCAACCTGGCCTTGAATCCCTCCAGGGATGAAGCATGCACAACTTCTCTGGGCAGCCTGTGCCAGTGCATCACCACTCTCTGAGTAAAGAATTTTTTCTAACCTAAAAATCTAACCTAAATTTCCCTTCTTTTATTTTAAAGTCATTCCCCCTTGTCCTATCACTCCATGAAAGAATTTGGTCTCCCTCCTGCTTATAAACTTCCCTCAAGTACTGGAAGGCTGCAATGAGGTCTCCCCAGAGCCTTCTCTTTACTGAGCTAAACAAGCCCAGCTCCTTCAACCTTTCTTCGCAGAAGTGCTCCAGCCCTCTGATAATCTTTGTGGTCCTCGTCTGGACCTGCTCCAACGCCTTTCCTGTGGTCTTACTGGCAAACTGCTGTCAGGAATTGATTCTGTGTGACATTTCCCCCTGGTCCCCCTAGCAAGTTTCCAGCTGGAACTTATTTATGGCCTATGCATTTCCCTTTGTTCTTCCACCTTACTCTTAGGTGCTTAAAAAATATCTTTCCAGGTATATTCCTTCCTAATGAGACCAGCTATTGCCCTTCAGACTCCATCTTGCTACTTTTTTTGGGGGCGGGGGTGTGTTGTTATTGTTTTTTTCTCCTTTCTTAGCTATGCTGTTTAGATCAAAAGATGACAATATATTTTTCTTTCTGTGTTGTTTCCACTTGATGAGCTCCAAATTTAATGCAAACATTCTTATTAATATTTTAGTTATCGACCTTGCACTTTGAACAGTTAAATGTTACACCATTTCCATTATTCCAGTTCAGATCTTCTATTATTTTCTTGCATAATATTACAATTCTTAGTATTGAAGAATATCTCCCAACATTGTCACCTGCATATTTCATCAAGCAGTTCTGATTTTTTTTTTCTGATGAAACAAGATGGATCTCAAGAATGAGCGATAATATTTTTGTCTAAAAATTCAGATATTTGATGAAAGATTACTATCAATTCAAGACTGCATTGGCTACCCTTGCTAGCTGCCTATATTTTATTGTATTTTAAAAATTTCTTTTTGTCCCTGCATAGTGTAAAAGTTTCTATTTTCTTAGACACAGAAAAAATAAGACTTTTTTTCCACCTACGACTCAGCTGACTTTCAGGCTTCGTAGGTAGATATTTTACAGTGGTAGTATATGGACTTCCTTGGAAGTGAAAATCCCAACTATATAAACTTCACTGAAATGTCTAAGTTACAAGTCCAGTCAACCAAGATGATTCTGAGGCAATGAAAAGAAATAGATGGCTCCAAAGCATGATTTTAATTCTTAAATGGTAATGATTAAAATTCCTTCACAATAAGGAATATATGCTATATTAATTTTTGTATAAACTTTCTATGATTAGTTTTTTCTGTGTTCTTTTCACAAGTGATTTTCCAGAACAAACTCAGTTCCTCATGTAGTTATTTAAATGCTTAGTGTAATCTGCAGGAAAGTCCTATGGCATTTTTCCTTTCTAGCGCACTTGTAAGCCATCTGCCATGGATCAATCTTCAGGCATTCAAATAGTTTTGGTTTTTGATAGCATCAGATGACTCAAGGCCCTTTCCTGTAAATGATTTGAAGGGACTTATGTTATATATCTTTGGACTCTCAAAATTTTGAAATTTAGGTTAAACTACTGGTTGAGAGAGGATGATTCAACCCATTACTAGCTTAAACATAGAAAAAAATAGGTTGGGGAAGTGCTATTGACTCTGTGGGGATTCTTGCAAGTGTTCTAGCAAGATTCTTACATAAAATACTAATTGCGTGCTTGTATTTGTTGGGATCATTCTTGGCATTTCAATTCAGAACTTCAGTTCTGCTAATCCACTCTTGTTTAGTTGTTCTCGTCGTACAGTTGCTGAACAGACCCTGGAAACTGCCATCTGCAGCTGAACTCGCTTCAGTTGAGTCACACCCAGCATGTCACAAACACATCATTTTAACTCCAGAAACTTCTGACTTTTTTGGTTACAGAAATTTCTGACTGATAAACTTATTCAGAGCACGTTTTTTGCTTTTGTTTAATGCTTGAAAGTGATATTACTGAAAATATGTCCAGAGAACTGTCTTATTTATTTTCTCTTCGTATGTATTATCAAAATGCCAGTTTTTGTGAAAGTGCCTATTTCTTTGTGTTGTCTGCAAGATCACAATATATTGACTTAAATGTTCTTATCAATTGCACTTAAAATATTATTTTAACATACTTTTACCTATGCATTTTAAATCTTTCAGATCAGTTTAAGACAGAGAAAACTGTGACTATTTCATAGTTTAAGAGAATATATCTGATTAAATCTCTGATCAATTTCTGCATTTAGATGAATCTTACTACAAACTATTCTGAACATGAGACATGAAGTAACCCACTTTTATTAACATTAACACATTTTACTATAGCAAAAATTTCCATAAATCTTTTTTAGGGCCTCTTTAGCACAGAAGCTTTCCAGCAACTCAGTGTATTACAACCACAAGGCAAATTCCAAATTGGGAAGCAAGTATTCTCCCATTCCAGGAAAAAAGGTATTTTAACATATATCCTGGGATTTAGGTAAAACTTGTAAAAATTAGGTATCTAGCCATTTTAATTTAGTAAGATTTTTTCATGCCCAGATGTTGTCTAATACTAAACTCAGAACTTTTCAAGATCTTCATTATATTACAATCAAAGAGAATCATTAGAAAGATTCTGGCTTGCCTGAGGAAGTAAAGTAGACTGTGCAGAACCTTTTTTCAGAATTTCATTCCTTTTTCCAAGGTGAAATTGAAAAAAAAAAAAAAGATAATGAAGGATATTTGCTCCTTAGTAATAGGGCTGTATGCTATGGAAGAATCTATGTGGTATGATAAACAAGTGGGAAAGAAACTGAAGTGTAGTGAGGGAAGAATCCTGAAGAGGATTCTTGATGCATCCTGGAGATGACATCGAGGAGGGTGACTGAAAGTGTCAACTAGAATTTGTGGCCACATGGAAAATAATTTGAAGATCAGTAATGCATAATGAAAGAGAAGTATCTGTGTCTATAAGAGATGAAGAACAGAAAATTATCTGTGATGATGTGTGCCAATTTCTACTTCCAGAAACAATGAAGACCAATCATACAGAACTGATATGAAATTGAAGACATTTTAGAAGGCAAAATAAATAATTTTGTCCTCTGTAAATTCTAATTGACAGTGAATGAACTTGCTAGGCACTGTGGTCTTTTCATTTTGTGAAGCCAAGCACACATTCAATTCATTTATTTGATAAAATTAATATTGAGTTTTGTATCAGTCTTCTCTGGCTTAAAAAATAGCAGGATGCACTCAGACCTTTGTGGCATACCTCTCTCTACACAGCAGTTTAAGAAGCTACCCTCCCAACTGTTCTTGTCTTTTTACTCCTCCTTTCCTTTTTCACTCCCTTGCCTCCAAGTCTCTCTTTTCCTCCCCTCAATACAGCATTTTGTTAATGGCTTGTTCTATGGTTTCCTATGTGCTTTGGTGTAAAATCTGTTGGCTTATGTTAAACCACTTCTCAAGATGACAGTGTAACTACAACTGTACTTGTAAAATTGGAACAGTCCAACAGACTTGGTGAAACATCAGCTGATTATATAGCACAATTTTCAGGTAATTTGCTTGGGAAATGGGCATCCCACTTTTGACGATTCATTATGCTGTTGTTTCACTTCCGTGTAAATTCCTGATCTGCTCTCAGCCTAGCTGTTCTGGATGAAGGAATCCTGTCTTCTCCAAAATATGTGTAAAGGTCACTTTATAGCCTGAGACTGTGGCACCTGCTGATGTTCAGAGCAGCAAAAGAAGGTGATATTAATCCATGGCCATTTCTAGCATCCAGACCTATGCTTTTGTAACTAGATATCTTTTGTCTGACAGTTGTGGCTAACTTTTGACCGTGGGTCACTTCTTTTATCTTCAGTAGAAGATATATGTCAGTATCTTAAGAAAAAAATAACAAAACCTTGATGGCAGTTTGCCATTTTTTTATCATTCTGGAGTTAGTTGCATGAATCATATCTAGAAAAACTGTTCCTCCCATTCATTGAGGAAGATGCATTTTAAGAATGGCTTAAGTTTATAAGGATGTAAAATTTTAAAGTCAAGGGGAGCACATTTTTTATTAAATGTTTTTCCCTTAACAAATGAATACAGTTATAATTTTTTAATTACACTCTGTCACAATTGCTTAAATTTGCTTATGGTAAAAAGACCTTAATTCTTATCTCATTCAGATTGTATTAAAATCATTCTACTCTCATTTAAAAGGATTGTTACCTTTCTACAATCCCAAAGTCCTTTTAAATTTTTAATTGGAAAAAATATGAAAAAAACAACTATCCGTGTGGTGTACATTTAGCATACAGGAAAACAGTAGTAAATTAGAAGAAGAAAACAAGATATTGTCAAATCAGGAAAGTGTAAACTGTGAGAAGGAAAAGAGGAGTGAAAGAGAAGAGAAAAAATAATTATCCTCCACCCATTTCTTCTGTTTTAGTGAGGGCTAAGTTCAAAGTATGCTTGGGACAGTGCTAGAGACATCGTTGAAGCACAGTAGGGTAATAACTATATGAGAAACTGTGCTTGCTTTTAGAAGTACTATTTTATACTCTAGTACTGTGAAACCCTGGAAAAGAAATGCATAGCTCATGGTTCCTCATGCAGTTCCATAAAAAGGCATTGTATCTTTTGTTGCAAATGCTCAGCTTTATTCACTTGGGACAAGCAAACTCCGAGTCACAAACAGCTCAGAGAGAGAGCACTGAGGAACACTAAGGAGCTGCATGTGGTAATTGCTCCAAACTCATTGTTACCCACTTGATTTCATGTAATCATGGCCAAATCTTCCATCTGTCTCTGCCCTCCAATAATGATTTCAGGACACTTGGAGCTGAAACCAAACTGTGTGTGTGTTGTTTCTTTTTCTGTGTGTGTGCATGTGCGTCTGGGCTCTCACCATCACAGCCCTTCATTAAATGACAGGTTTTTGTTTTCATTGTCTTACCTTCTTTTCCCATTCATTTCTTGACAGCCTTCCCTCTCAGCTGAATACTGTTATCACTTCTTTATTCTAATCCTCTCCCTAGCTGCCTATATTATCACCCCTCTGTTTCAGAACTTGGATACTTACCCTTTAATCCATTAATTGGCTTTTTACCCTCAGATCTCTTTGCCTCCTCTGAGTGCAACCCGACCCTCCCCGCCGCTGCACACCCTGACTGTTCCCTGCCCATCACTCTCGCACCTTTCGTCTCTCCCCACGTTTTGGTGGTGGCTTCTCTCTCTCCAGATAATCTTATTCTTTATTTCTTTTCACAAAAGAGTACTCTCTAGTTCAATATCGCTTTCAGTGTTGCTTCTGTTTCCTCTCTTTGTTTACGTATTGCCTTTCCTCATTGCTTCTTAACAAGATGTATACAGTAGGAATAATCTCTGCAGCAGATATCTGCGTTGCCCCCAGAACAGGTCCACTTCCTTATCGAGGTTCAGAAGTGTTGGGCAACTTAACAAAATATGGATTGTCACACAGCACATGTATTCACTTAAACAAGATTATCTTCTGATTGAGTTAGGTTTCTGTTGCTGTGTGCATGCAGTGGAAATGTACATACATTTATAAAACATTTTTTTCTAATTGTACTCTGTGCTTAAAACCTGTTTGTTTTAAAAGGAATAATAAAGGACTAATAATGCTATATTTTAAGAAATCCTATCTACTTTGACTTTTTTTCTGAGCCAATGTTTGAAAAAATAAAGTATACTGCAAAGAGGCGCATTAGCCTCTTTGTTTTGTTAGTTCTGATGTTTTCTTTATACAGTATGTATGAATACACTCATTTGATATTTAGCAAAATAGGGAAAATTATCCCGGTGCTAATGTACACAGAGCTATTACACCCAGTCATGGTTAATAGCACCAAATGGATAGAGAGTGAGGAGTCTAGACTGCAATCCTGTCAGCATCTGCCCCTTCCCAGTAATTTATTTAAGTTTTGCAGCTGCAGATGCTGAACCAGGGCTGAATTCATACAGAATTTTTATTTGGATAACAGGCACTGAAATAGTAACATTTAAGAAAAGCACTGAATAAAAGTGACTGTGTTACCATTAACTTTTCCTCATTTGTTGTCAATGCTGAAAACAATAGAATCCTGATTATCCGGACTCTCACTGTGAGAGTCTCCTTCCCAAATTAACTCCTTGATCTATGAGCACACTGATTATTGCATGTATCTTGTGTTAACCTGTCTTTTTCAATAGTTCAAAAGCTTTCATGAAATATTTCAGTTTACCTCATCCATTGGCACAGTGCACCTTTAATATCCTGTGCAAACATTGATGATGATCCTTCCCTTTTCGGGATGTCATCTCCATGCCCTGCAACAGTACACGCCTTTCTGAAAATATGATAGGTATGGAAATGCTGTGAGAACATTAGAACTGGGAAGGTAATTGTGCAGAGGTGAGTTAAGAGCCCCTCTGTGCCTGCCTCTCTTTGTTCCTCTGTCCCATGCATGTGATAAGATTCCCAGCTGAAAATAATGTTTTCCTCCAGGTTTAATGATGTGCGTATGTACCTACAGGCATCTACAAAGGTGTAATGTTCTAACCCATTGTACCACAGAGAGATGGCAAGTGGAGTTGGGTTACACCTTGTAGAACAAAACAGTTTTCCTTCAGAGCCATGTGTATTCAGACTTGTTTGTGCTAGAAGGAGATGTGTCTCAAATTCTTAGGTCTCTAATATTGGAAACATAAACTAAATCTCCCTTCCCCCACAAATTCTTCAAAGCCAGACAATACCTAACTCAAGGAATTAGCATACTCAGGCAAATCTTATCATTCCTATCACTTGGAAGAGCTGCTATCTCGTGGGAAGCAGAGAATGAAATGCAGTTTAAAAGCCTTCTTGTAGAATATCCTGCACCTAACTCTTGGCTGTATGCATTTTAAAACTTGACAAACCCTCCTAATTGAGTAATACTTTAATTTTATTAAAGAATCAAGCCCTTGTTCTTTTTCAAAAATTCTTGATGTTGGACTATTCCCCCCACTCCTCTGTGGAGTATCAGCATTTGAAGTTCTTTTATAAGAGAATTCTTTTTAGCTGTACAAGTTGAAGTCTGTCATCAATATTTAATCCTGTAAAGATCTATGATATGTTTCTTGTCCTACACCCTAAAAATGTCCATGGTGTGGTAGCTTTCAAGGAGCTGTGCTTGCACATCAGTGTGCAAACTGTTTTCAACATGCTCATTCTAGCTCTATCAATCCTGCATATGCGTGCAATTCCCTAATGGAGATGGTGGCCTTTCTGCGGTCTATGAAGTCTGTATTTTGCATGCATGGAGCTTTGCACAAGTCCTACAACTGTGTGAGGATAAAGACGTGGAATCCATTCTCTCCAGAATCTCCTTTCAGTACTGGCAGCAGCATATATGTTTTTATCATCAGAATGCAGAGCAACCTAAAGACTGCTTAGCACTCATGTACTGCAAAAGAGCGAGCAAAACAACAGGGTAAGAGAGGTGGTAGAAAGAAATTCAGTAAGAAACCTTTTTCCATTGCATGCAACATTTTAATTCAATTCATATTAACCTTAAGACACCATTGGGGATGCTAAAAAGCTTTGTAAAAATACAAGTGCTTTTCATGAGAAGGATCAATAATCTTTGAAATATGTAACCTCCCCCCCCAGCTGCTACCTATAACAGCTTATATAATTCAAGACTAATTTTTTACTTAATTCTCCATAATGCTATTTATTTCTTGTCCATTCTTTCCTTCATTCATTACTGAATTTCAAGGGCTTATCATAAAACACACTAATGCTAATGCCAAGGGTAATTTTTTAAAGGTGCTTCAAAAATATAGATGTTTAATATGCTGCTGCTCTTTAAAGAGACAAAAGGTTTCTTTCTGCCAATTCTTTTGAATTTTATATTCAAAATCTCTTTTTCTCCCTCAACTGTCAATGTTTAAGGAAGTGCCCTTTCATGTTTTCTATAATCCTGTTAAAAATAATAGGTAGATTCTGTATCTGTGGCTAGACATGCAGCATGGTACAAAATAATCTAAACACTCGAGGTTTGTTTGCAGATTTGCTCTAATGAAAAAGGCTCAAGATATATAATGAGACAGGCCCTTCTGATACAGTTAATCAGTATCCATGCAAGTTGATCCCTTGAACGCGTTACATGATTCATAAGAGATTGCTTACTACATCAGAAATTAAGGTTGAATAGTATTTGCTGATATCTTATTTTTCCACTAAGAAATCTAACATTTTCAAGGATAAAGAGTAGTAAGAGATCCTCACTTACCTTCTTCTGTTCTCTGCAAAGTAAGATAATTTCATAGACAGCTATAGTGAAAAAAAAGAAAAAAGAAAAGAAAAGAAAAGAAAAGAAAAGAAAAGAAAAGAAAAGAAAAGAAAAGAAAAGAAAAGAAAAGAAAAGAAAAGAAAAGAAAAGAAAAGAAAAGAAAAGAAAAACGCCAAATACTGAGTGGAAAGGTTTCTTTTCATTCAGTTAAATATCATGGGATTATGGTACCATGCCTAAGTTGTAAAAATATTTTAATTCCAAAAGGTGTTAGTAGGTCACACTTTTACGATCACATCTTAGAGTTAATTACTATGTCTAGGCTCACAACAGGTCTATGGTAATAAGTGTCTCACTGCATCTTTGCCTTTGTTGTGTCTAAAGTGTCAGGGTGGGATTTTTAGAGGTACCTAAGCAATATATAAACCGAACTCCCCTTAAAACTCTTCATGGCAATGCTGATGTGCTTTAAAAATCATTTGTTCTTTGATCCAGGTTCTGTTTCATTTTCACAGGAGTAGTTGGTGAAGGAAAGAAAGGAGACCTTGTCCTTGAATGTCCTTGCACAACAGTAAGATAAGTAGCTAATGGGGATGAAAGATGCTCAAACCTGCTGTGAATGGCACAGGAAAATACTTTTTCATGGGTAGTGGTTGTTTACTGCGTAACCTGCACTTTCTTTAGTGCCTGCCCTCGTAAGCATATTCAGCCAGAAAAGATTAATTTCCTCCATCACTGTCACAGATTTCCAAAGCAATAATTAGCTATCATGACAAAATTGAGTGTGTGGTGTTGTGGTGCTCAAGCTGGTCACTTTTGTTTTCTTAAGGACTGTGATTTGGAAAAAGAAGAGTTAAAGAAGTTACTGCTATCCTAAAATACACACCAGACTCTTTTTGTGTTTTAAGTCTTCACAGGTTCTCTTCATGTCTGGAAAATGCAAATCTCTGGGCTCCTAAGAGCAACTGAATGGGGATATGTATTTCATCTTAAAACAAAGAGCAAAGGAAAAATATGAAAAAGTTATTCAAAGGGTTTTGGAAACAGGTGTTCTAAATCAACATTAATTGGATTTCAGTTAATTATTCCTTATACTTTAGGAATCATAGGAAAGGAATATAGGGGGGAAAAAAAAGTAAGAAAAACTTCTTCTCTGACATGCTAATTGTTCTAATATTATATAAGCAAAGCAGCCCCTTATGTCTCGCTACCCCCCAGTAAGTAAGTAAATAAATACATAAATAAGATACTGGCCTCCATAGGACTGTTTCAGTAGCTAGGGAATGAGAATGAAGTGAAAAAACAAGATGTGGTCTCAGAAAGTTATCATTATTTGGGAGGCTGGTTACATTTTTAGTTTATTATTTGCAGTATCTTCTGCTTACAGATACTAAGATAGATAAAGGCAACAAATAAAAAACTGTTCTAGGTTGACTTTGAATACCACGTTTATAATATGAAACTTACCTACATGATTTCCCTGTCATTTTTCCTTGTTGGAGTATATGATCTATGCATGTAGTTTGAGCAGGTCAAGAACATTTCTTCAACACCAGCAGATGAAGGCTGGATTGAAGATGGGACATCATTAAGTACCAAATTTTGGCTTCTGGCTTTCCACTCTAATTCCTGTTGGAATGAGTCCACTTTTCCACTGATATTCAAGCTGGCAGAACATTTGACATGAAAAATTGTGTATGTAAAGTTTTAGTTTATGTCTGAGAACTGACTGATTCCAACTTTTAAAAGAAGTGGGAGGAAGGGTGAACATGGCTATATGGGCTGTATGCCAGTATTGCTGAGTTAGGTGATTTCAGTGGGAAACTCCCTCTAACAAGATTTTCAAAATGGTTATGAATAGAAATGGTCTACAGAAATGAGTTTTTAAAATTGGAGTGAAAGTAGGCTTTTTCATATGTGGATTTCATCTTTAATCCTGTGCAAATTTATTTGCTGATCCATTGTAGATGGTTAGAGTGCGAGCAGACAGCAAAACCAGCCGTGACAAAAACATGCTGGTCTCTTCTTGCTGTCCAGCCTATGAGATCTGAGCGACTCCCAGCATAAGAGAAAGAAATTTTGAAAGATATTTCAAAACTTTAGTATGATACAATAATCAGGGTTTCTAGTAACAGCCTAGATAATGTTTGGCAAGATTCTTACCTCAACAATGTCTGTTTGAAGAACTTCCCCCAATATATTTGAAGTATTTATGAAACAAATCATTTTTAAACAGCAGATATGGTCAAGTCATGAGTGAAATTATTTACACAACAAATGTAAAAAGATTTCAGAAAACCTAATGGAGTGTGCCTGAGGGCAGCTAGAATTTGCATTTTAGCCTCCTGCCTGTATGTCAGTTTGCTACATATCTCAGTTAAAGAAAATTGGAAAGGGACTTCCCACATTAAGTAGTTTTCATCTGTAACTGAGGTATATTGCTAAGGAGATATACCTATGCCCACTAACTGTCAGCATATTTACCATCTTTAAAAACAGATACGAACATAATTACGTCACATCTACATATTAACTTATTGTCCTCACTTCTGTACATATTTGCATAAGGTCCTGACAGGCAGTATCAAGACCTGAGATTTTTGAAGAGCTTATGAAAATATTATTCTTAAGAATGAACCGATCGGTTAAAACCTCAATTTTCTTCACATGAGAATGACATTCTTAAGAATAGACACTAAAGTTGGTGCTATGAGGACACAGTAGAAACTTGTAACAAAAACAGCAATACTTCATGTACTGATGGCTTCTGGAGATTGGGCCAAATGAATGCCTGTATAGTTCTATCAGCCCTTCCTCATCTCTTTATTTCAGACCATTTAGGTGTTATCGTTTCTTATATTGTACAGATGATGGATCTGCATTCTGGAGGAAAAAGTGTTTATCAATCAAATGCCACCATTCCTACAGGACGATGGAGTACAAGAAATAAATGTATTTTAAATTTTGTGCAATAATTGTAAAACAAAGATATGCATACAAAGATAAAACAAGAAAATATGTATAAGCTATATATGCATGCATATTTAACTCGATTTCACAAATATGGCAGTTCATAGATTGCTCTTGGCTGACACTTTTTTGTTGTCGTTAAGTTTCTGCATGCAAGTTTTTTTTCTTGTTTGCACACAATATGATTTTGCTTTGCAAATGGAGATGCAGACTTTTACTTTTCTTTAGGATTAATAAAAGCCACTTCAAAATACGGCTGTTTCAGATATTTTCTTTTCAAAATGAATTCAATCTGTAGGATCACAGGAAAATATTTTAAAATTAAACTTGTAATTAATATCTTAGATGTGTTTTATACTCTTATGGTATGCACAGTATCTCAGCACTAGCAGTGCTTTAATGCTCTGAGTTCCGTGTGATATACCTGCACCACCTTTTCCTACATTACCCCTTCTGACCTTTGCTAAAATCTTCACTGTGGTGCATGGGTGATAATTGCCTGCATTTTAAAAGGTACTTTTTGTATCCGTTGGGTGCTTTCTTGTTTGGGACCTGAACGTATTTTATAGACAGAGTCAAAGCCTAGTTGTGCTCAGTCACATGTGCAAAAAATACATTGTTAGTCATTGGTAATCCCCAGCCCATGGTGGGAAGATGAAAAAACCCAGTGTTTGTGTGGGAAGATGTGCTTATTTAATCACAGATCAGATGCAGGGCCTGAGAGTCTGACTACAGCCCATTGAAATCAGTTGGAATCCTACCATGGATTTTAGTGGCCCTAAATGTTTAGATATGTATATAGCTCATGTTTATGAAGAAATGCTACTAATTAAAAAAACAGTTTCCTTTTACTTTCCTCAATCCTTCCCCATTTTCCTTAGGAGGAAAATCCCCCACTGTACACTTAATGGAATAAAAACAGTTTTAAAAATCTGACAATTATTCTGTCAAGGAAGTGTTATTACAGGAAGCTGGAATTTGGTTTTGGAGTGCTGGGGTGGCTATGGCACCTTTTTGCACTACAAACACTTTCTGATAACACTTTGGACAGACAGGTTGATGTGCTTGCACAGGAAAGGAGTTTATATACAGTGTGGACTCAGGGCTACATGGTAAAAATATCTGTATAGTCAGTATGGCCCATTTGTGAATTATAGCAGGGGAAAATATTTATGAGCACCACAGGACACGAAGCTCAAAGTGCAGTCATTTCTAAATGAAAATTATGTGACAGTTCATCAGTATTTAATGCTAACATTGCTTGATCTAGACATAAAGAATTTAGCAGCCATTTATCATAACATACAGTACTGTTCATTTCCTGATTTGCTTAGAATATGTTGGTGTTTTAAGCTCAACATGAGCCACAGGTCTAATTTTAGATATTTAATGAAAGGAAAACCCAGAGAGGGAGAGATTTCTCACATGGCTATTAGAAGCCTACTCCCACCACTTGAATTGGTTGTTGGTCTTTTTAATGCAGACTCCCAGAAGCCAGTGCCTGGTCCCTGCACCAGATGCAGGTGTTCCCTTGTGCTGTCAGCCAGGAATGATTAATGAGGATTTGCCCCTACTGAAAGCAGTCTTTGGAGCATTGTTCAGGGCATCTGTGGAACTGTCGGGGGAGACAAGGACACAAGTGAACAACCAATTATTTGGCCATCACTGAGGCAGCATGAAAAAGACATCAAATTGGACAGAGGAGCAAAGCTTTTGTTTCATGATCATATTTTCAGGTGTTAATAGTAACAGAGGAATTCTACCTGTTTTGTTTTTTCTTTCTGCGGAGGAAAGGGGAAGGGCTCAGACACTGCCTTAAAGCTTGGAAGGGATGTGTAAAAGAAACAGAAGCAGAAATCTGATCACGGCTCTTTAAAAGCGTAAAAGGGAGGAAAACACACGGAATTGATTTCTTGGCGGTTGCACCGTGTATATATAAAGATATACCGTTTTGCTCGGCTAACATTAGGAAGGGAGGGCTAAGAATTCTGAGAGTGGGCGGATTTCTCATGCAGGGAGCTGCTTAATTTCTGGCCAAACACAACAGCTCAGGAGCTGGGGCTTTAACAAGTGATGGTGCAGGGAAGTGTTACATTAGGATTCTGAAAAAGAAAATCTGAGGGAGCAAAACGAGGAAGCATTTGCAAGATTGCATTCAGCATTCTGTGTGCATTCCTCTTTTTCCTCTTTCTGTCTCAAAGAAAATGCTCCTAGGTGCAGGAGAGTGAAGGGAAAAAGAGCAGCAGAACTGAAAAAGCTCTGCTCGAGCTTAGACTTCTGCATTTCTGTATTTACCAAGGCTTGTGATTATAAATAATAATTTTAAACCAGAGGGAAAGGATTATATTTTCAGGACAATCCAATTGGATTGTTTATAAAATACATTTTATGCTCTATTCTGTCAAGCCAGTTTCTGCGAGAGTATTAAGAATAAAAAAAAGTTAATTATACAGCTTAACTCTAATGAAGAAAATAACGTTTTATTGACTAATAACAAATATAGTGTCATTTCTACCAAAGTAGCATGATTAATGTTTGCAGTGCAGGCTACTTCCCTAACCTCACAAGTTCCTCTGTCCCTACATATACATGCAAGAAAAGGAGATCCTCGATTACAAATTTCAATTTCAAACTATTCCTTAACCAAGCAGAAATCTGTATTTCTAAATTAACAGCAATGTTTAGTATATTTAGCTACATGAGTTCAGTTTATTTTACTATTTTATTATTTTATTATTTATCCTTTCATGACAGTATTTTATCAATGGCCTGTGATTTCTCATATGTAAAATTATGCAAATGTCCATAGGTAAAACCCTTACTGGTTTATATGACGTTTTTGTAAGAAAAAAGATTTTGCACGCTTCGTGCTTAGAATGAGTTGCTGAAGGTAACAATTGGATTTTGAGAATTCTACATCTTAGAGTCAAAGGCTGAAACCCGAACTGCCATATACTGCCTCCATTTACTATAGGATTTTGTAAGAAAATAAAATGTAAAAATTAAGAAAAGAGTCATTTCAATTTACCACTTAATCATTAAGGAAAAAAAAAAAGAGACAGTATGCATATAAACATATTTGTTGTATTTTAAGATACCACGTAGTATTTCTTTTCTTCCACTCAAGTGAAAGTGTCAAGCAGAAGGAAATCACTAAACATCCCAGGAATCCTTAGGATGTTCCACCATTTCTGAAAGCTGTGTGGAAATTGTACTCGAGAGTTTTTATGCTGGGAATAGTCTTGACAGCAGCCCTGAACTGTGAGACTGATCCTTAGTTCTGCAGGTCTGTCCTTCTCCAGGGGTAGGGATATTGGTTACTCACTGCAAAGGACTCTGACATTGGAAGCTGAGCTTTGTCCCCTCTTGCACTTGCTATATGTACTGGAACTTTAAATGACCTTATTAGAAGTTAAAAAACAGTGTACAGACACACTCAACTTTGTTTCCTTCTTATCAGGAAGAGATGATGGCATCAACAATGTGCCCCTGTGTCTGAAAGACATAATTACTTGGCGGAGGAACAGGCTGCTCATCTCCTCCTGGGCAGGATGAGAATGGTGCTGGTAAGGAATGAAAATACTTCCAGGAATTTAAGGAATGATTAGAGCATATCTAAAGAGGACATTTGTCTGTGACCGTTAAAGTGCTGAATTGACTTTCTTGATCCTAGATAAATAAATAGAGAGAAGGCTTTCTGCTACTGTAGGCTGTGCTGGAGGCTTCACCTTTTCCTGTCAGATGTGGACTTTGCTACAGCATTTCAAGGTTTGTTTATCCCTGTGCTGGATTGCTTCAGACTGTTCTGCTTGGGCTTGTCAGCTGAAAAGCAGAGAAACATCACATGTTAAAACTTGATGAAATTTCTAAGCAACATAAAGAAGAGTGCAGCCTATTATTTAGATGTGGCAACATACAGCACTGAAATATCTCCAAGGACACGGTCACTGTCTCCAGATCTCCTAATGGGGAAATTTCTTGAGGACGGAGTTATAGGGAAGTCCTGTGTGACAAAGATCAGGACCATACTTTTAGGCAAGAAGAGGGTCTTTTTAGTGCAGGCTCTCTGGCCTGAAAATAGAGATGGGATTTGCACTAGCACATGATGGGACCACTCCATTTTTTTACATAATGTTTCCTCCAGTACAATGGCATTTTCTTCCTTCCGTTATATTCCTCTGCAACTCACATACTTTTCAAAAATATTTTTTTACTATTATATATGCTTAGGTTTCAGTATGATACCTGATGCATGTTGGATTATGATGTTTTCACTGTAAATTCTTATGTATGTCTTTTCACAATGATTCAATAAAACCATCAAAACTGAAAATCAAAGCGAAACAAAAACAAAGGGGTAAGAACATATGGAGTGGGATAAACCAATTGTCATCTTTATTATGAGTGTTGTTTGCTAAAAACTTCAGCTTTGATTTAGCTTTATGCAGTAACTCCAGTGGAAATTTATTTTACAGAAATACAAATAAATTCTGAAACTATTACTTAGGTTTTGCAAAAATCACTGACACTCCGTAGATTGCATAAGACTACAAAACAGTGGATTAGCATGAGGGGAAGAGGGTTTCTACCTCTGAGAAAGCTTTTCCTCCTGTTCCAAAATATATTCATGGTGTTGTGTAGCTAAATAATAAGTGTGTCCTGTTCTAAGTCCAATATACTGCTAGGAATTTTTGCAACTCCTTTTGAGGTAAAAGGAGTTTCTTTGTCTGTAAGTGGCATGGCTACTGTGATGAATTGTTAAATATATATTTTTTAAATAACAAATACATAAAATAATTAAATTTCAACATATTTGATGTAATAACTTTTATTCCACTCCAGAAAGAATAAGTCTATAGATTTAAGGGCTAGCATTATTTCTGTTATTTCTATGGTAAATAAAATTAAGCAACAACAAGCTCCACAACCCAGGCCTTACCTTCACAAAACATTTGACTGTCAGAATTTCCCTCTTTGTTCCTGCCCTTGTCAGTATAATGCAGCCTGGTGATTTTTGTCTCTGCAGCCAGTCTACCTCCGGTGAGGTTGCACACAGGGACACTAAAAATTCCTAAGACTTTTGTGCTTCTGTTACTGCCCCCAGACCTGAGATGAGGTGAGGCTACAGACAAGTGGGGTAAAGTCATTAGAATCTCGTCAAAAGTGGTTGTTAATGAACCATTTGATGAAGCAGAAGGAAATGTTTTTGCTGATTGTACTGATGACAAATAAACGGCAAGGGAAAAGATTTGGATGTAAAAATATCCCCCTTTGCAGGAGCAGCGTGAATCGGCTGCAGTCTGTTTTGCAGTCACATGCATGTTCTGGTATAGGGGTAGGCAGCACAGGCAGGAATTTTGCAGAGGACATTTGTATGTTTATTTTGTAAAATAATACTAAACCTGCTTGGTTTGGGCTACACATTTCACACTGTGAGCTAGTTAAGTTCTGGGTTTTTGTCAGTAGAGAATTGTGAGGCTAAAATAAACTTGAGTTCCTCGATAGGTCATTTCTGCACATTTCTGAATCTCACTTTCTTCTCTGCAGTCCCACTATTCCTCAAGGTTTTTTTTTCTTTGGACTAATAATGCCATCCTGTATACCTAGTCTTTTCCCTTCTCTCTGCTTCCTCCCCACTCTCCATTTTTTCAATTCTTCATTCATATACTCCCTTTGCTGTTTTAATTCATATAATTCTCCTTTCCAGACTCTTTTCATTTGTTCATCCCCCATTCAGGCTTCAACTGGGCAAATAATATTCTCCTCTTGGAGAAATGGATCTTCACTACAGTAAAGTTCCACTGTGAATATTCACAAGCTGGAAGTAAAACATGGTTATACGTCAATGACTAGGAAGACGATCTTTAAATTAAGAGGCTTTCATTAATGTCCTTTGTAATGTAAAATGATTTGGCTTCAAATTACTCAGTATCTGAATACGAGTTAGACAAAATACTTGTCAGGATTTCAATGGATTATGAAGCCTCACCTTATATATCTTAATTGTTCGAATTTTCATTGGATTTGTGTGGACTGCCAAGCTTTATAATTTGTGTGTATCTATTTCAGTATGAAATCCTTTTCTGCCTCAACTTATTTTATTGCCCTTCATGATGCTGTATCAATGTTAAGCATCATGACACTAGTTGAGTGCATTTGTTCAGATGAAGACTACCCATCGCATGATCCTTATTTCGACTTCATTTTAACATATTTTTGGAAGCTTTAAGGAGGCAGATAATGTTCCTAATTCCAATTAGAAGCAAACAACAGATTAGCAGAGTATTTTGGTCAAATAGGAAAGCAGAATCCTTTACCAGCAAGAGAGAAATATAACGTACACACTGGAGTGTAGGTGGTTTGAAGAAGTGGCTGCCTGTAAGCATTAACAGACAACGAACAGTACAGAAACATCGTTTCTTATAAACTATCAGAGCCTAGCCCTTTTACAAACTGTAGTCTTGACCCCAACTCATGCATAGTAATGAAATAATGACTGTATCTAGATAATAATTTTAAAAAAATTGAAAAGACAATTTGTAAATTTTATATTGCCCAATTCCACCTAGCAGCCAATAGGAAATCAAATGACATTTTAAGATAAGTTTATTAAAGTCCATTGCATTTGAGAAGACATGAATCGACATTCCTGCTATCTCAGGCTGCCTCAGCCTCTCCCCTATGGGTATGGATTATGTTTGTTTTCAAAATTGCTGAAGACAGAAATACAGTCTGTGAGTTTGAGTGAACTTTCTTCACCTAATTTCAAATCTGCTTGAACTTAGTGACTTCATATATTTGATTTAAGCTTTTTGAGTTTGCATTCAATAAGGGAGAAGAAAGTGAAGGGAGAAGAGACAGAAAATCCGATGCAGAAATAATGTAAGGAAAAAAAATGAGTTTGATATGCATGCCACATGTGAATTACTTGTTTCTCTTTTAGTACCATCTGTATTTTGTAGCACAGAAGTTTTCTTTGCCCCTTCCAAAAAAGCAAGTTGGTGTTTTTGTTTTTAATTTAATCATGCATAAAGAAAAATGGAGGTTAGAAATAATTTGTAATATTCATACGAACATAGTTCCTTAAATTTGAGACATGATGAATGTCCACGAGACAGAGAAGACAACTCAATGAATACAGATATCCTGACAATAATGTTCAGTATCTGAGACATGAAGAAAATTCAACGAATGTTTTCACTTCGTCAGATGCAGCCTTAGAGGACAAATAGCTATTACCATTTATTTGTGTCCAGCTTTGCAACATATTATTCCAAAAGCAAATCATGCTGTGATGGAAGACGTGAAATTGAGTGATCTATGTTGCTCTCCTATTGTCTGCTGGAAACTCTGTCCACCCCTGATTTTAATCACATCCACTTAGTGGTCAAGCTTATTCACCTTGCTGGCCAGATAATCTGGTTCAGTGTCCACCGTTGTTATTGCAGACTGGAGGTAAAATCTTTCATCTGTTTTCCCAGACTCAATATTTCTTGCTGGGAGTCATAGGCAGAAGCAGTAAAACTTACTGTGAATATCCTAGAAGTTAGTAACATGTCTTCCAACAGGCACATGTTCATAATTTTTCCAGTCATTGTGAACTTAAATAAAAACTTTTGAAATTTCTGTTCCTTTGTTTATTTGTTTATTTATTTATTTTATACCTGTGGTATAAATATCTTCACTGCTTCAAATCTGAACTGTGAATTGTCACCACAATGGCTTCCAAAACAAGAGCTAAATTTCATTTTCATTTTCATTTTCATTTCTATAAATGGGAATATAATTAAATCCCACTATCAACATTATGCCTGCCTGTGTATTCAGGTAGTCTTTTGCAGTACACCCACCTTACCTTGCTTGTTACATTATAGAGATATGTTAGAACACCCTGAAAAACAGTGCATGTGGACTTGGCAAATGCCGTGCTCCTGTGTCTAACAGCAATTCCCAGAGGTTGAAGAGTGGTGACTTTCTGCCTATGATCTATAGATATCAGTACTTCACTTCTGAGGTGTTTGCAGTAAGTAACTTGAAAGAAGTTTATATGTAGTTTATACTGTAGTTTATGTGAAATTTGGCATTTATAGGTCAAAACCAGTAAAGCCACTAGCATACAACCGTGTAATGGCTTTTGCATTTCTTTGTCGCTTACTGGTAATTTAAGACACAAGGTTGGCATTGTCTACAGCCTTTGTAGTTACCATGAAAATGTGTTGCATTTTGGGCTGTTATTGAGCCAGGAACCTGATAAAATGCCAATCATAAATTTCTTTCCCTCTCCCTGTTACTGCACTAAATGCATCTGGTCAAATGAAATTAAATGATTTGATAAAGGTCAGTTTATAACACAACTTTTAAAATTATTTTTATATAATATATATAAAACTATGAATGCAACTTCATTATATGAACAAAGGCATTGCAAGCATAATTATGTGTGCAATTGAGAAATTGTCACAGAATTAGAAGCCAGGGGATTCCAACGCAGGTCATAGTTGGGTGAGTCTACACACATATTATTATTGTGCCGTGTAGACTAACTAACTCTGGTTGGCACTAGCTAACTCATTGCATTTAATTGTAGAGGTTTTATGATTTTTCTGACAGTGGTTATCATGCAGTCAGCACTGAATGTCCTCCCAGCTCTTTTTGTTTCTCCTTACCATGCATTGCATCTCTTTCTGCAAGTTCCCATAAACGTCTGTAGGTGTCATCTTCCCTTTCTCCATACAGATGTCCCAGTTGCACTGGTCGTGTATTCCCTTCCCAGGATCTCCTCTGCTTTCACCAACACTGCATGAGGAGGACCAAGGCAAGAACTGCAAAACACCTCTGTCCACCTTACATAATCCTTGATAAAAGAATCTTGCCACTGCTGTATCCTTGGAATATCTTTTGAAGAAAGATGAGACAAGCAATGAGTTAAGACTAATTCTTCTAGCTTGAACTCGGGGATAAACACTGACTTTGGTTGTAATCCATGAAATGGAGGGATTTTCTCATACTTTTGCAGAGGTTTAACTGGTGTAAGGTAACATAAATTTTCCAAAAATAAAAATGTAGCTGAGATTCCATTTCTTCTCTGATGGGAACCAGCCAGCCTAGTGGACAACGGGCACTGCAGCTCAGCTATCACTGCTCTAGCTGCCACATTTTCTGAACTGACTCCAGAAAGATCTTTCTTCTTTCTTGACTCAGTTCCATGGAACTGAAAAATGAATAACAAATTGTCTTTCTGCCCTTCTTTTCTGTAACAGTTCAAAGGAGACTGGAAGGCAGTGCAGATTGCCCACTGCACTGCATCCCAAGCAGTTAACAATGAGAAAGAAGGTAACAATGAAGTATACATTTTAAAACACCACAGAACTCAGAAGTTTTTTTCCTAAATTATTCTTTATTATGTCATTTTGAATTTCCATTAGCATAGCTTGAGAAACTTGAATAGACCATTGTACTGTATATTGATTTCATTCTATGAATTTATGTTGAGACAAATATAGTAGTAAAACTGTGATAAAAATACACATTTACTTAATGCATGTATTCCTATAAATAGTGAAAAGCGTTCTCATAATATTTTATATTATGAACTAAAAAGGATGCTTTGTGGAATATGTGCTTTTTTGTTTCTTACACCAAGCAATTATTATTTTTTTTTAATTGTATGCATTTGCTTTATTTATTTATTTTTCTATTCTTTATGAAGTTGATAGTGCTGTGTTATGACTTTTAAAGGTGAGTTTTGACAATGGAAGTACACGATCAAGTGTAATTCAAACCTTAGGTACATATTACCTCAGTTACTTTACGGATTAAAGTGCAATGGCAGTGAGAAAGGAGAGAGGTCCCAGCTCTGCTGCAGACAGCTTTTGTGACCTTGGTCAAACTGCTTAAACTCTCTGAGTGAAATCCTACCACCACGAAAGTCAAGAGGATTTTTGCCATTTATTTGAATGGGGAAAGGACATATTTGAATTCTGAATTGTTAATAAGAACAGGATAACATGTATCTAGCTCTCACAGCTCTTGTGAAGCTAATTAATCAGTAGAGTACTTTGGGATCCTCAGAAGTATAATAGAAACTGCAAGTACTATTATTTATTTGTCATGTAATTGGAAGCTAGCAGGGTAAAAAGTCATTGATAAAAATCCATATCACAAGGTCATTTCTTTCAATGTTGCAAATCTCTTCTTCAATCAAGAGCTTTGTAACTGATGAAAAGTACAGCCTAATCATAACATTATCAAGTCAATTTAATTGGTGCACATGAGATCATAATGAAGTCATTTTTGCTAGTTACAGGCTTAAAAATATTTTTATAGCACCCTTCATCCTAGTGGAAACTTTAAAGGCCTCACAGACAGGATTAAGCTTCTCTGCCTGTGTTATACAACTGCCTTTGTGTGGCAGACACCGCCTGGTTTTATAGTGTTTAAAAATTTTAATGGTAAGTATGATATTATGGTGTTTATACCTATAATCTATTAAGTCATTCACACTTTTAAAATTAGTGTTCAGATATGTCAAAGTACAGAGGCTGCACTTGTGGATCAAAGGGGGTTCTGAAGTAGTAGATTTTTCTTGTTTTTAAGTTAAAACACCGATAATTGTCACCATTGCTCAATCAGTTTCTAAGCACACTCTGTGTCTGTGGAAATACCTTTCCTGCTGGCTGAAATGTCTGCATGTTTTTGCACAATATTCTGTTTCACTTTGGCAGAATCTCAAAGCCCAAAAACTAAAATTGGTTTGGAAGTAAAGGTTTGGAGTAAGAGCAGCAAGGCTTCTATCAGCAAGCCCTGTTACACTGATGAGATTGCTATATATCTTTTTATTTTTCCACTCAAAGCCAATGTGCATGCAGAACTGGTGTGTCAGTGTCAGGGTCCTCCTGCTTCTTGCACCTGCATGGCTCCCCTCCTCAAGCACTGCTCTCTGTGTCTGCAAATCCTCATGGACTACAGCCACATTATTACTCACACTGAAGTCCATTATACCACACTGACAATGTTAAAGGGACACTAAAGGGAGTGCTAAAGGTGTCCTTCCATCTACAGTAGTTGAAGGATCCTGCCATGTAAGAGCTGCCAAGCACTGAGTATAATGGTTATTTCCATTGGTTGGTTCTCCAAGCACCAGTTGGTGGCATTCCTGTAAAAGTCCTGTACATCCATTGGAATTTAGTTTAGCCCAACCAATGCCTCAGGTTGACCATGAATACAAATAAAATCAGGATTCCCAGTCTCTCTCTCCCAGAAAAACATCTGGGCTCTCAGGAAACGGAGAACACATCACCCTTCAGGCTGACAGAGTTTTTGCTTTACATGTTCCTGGATAACTTGAGAAAGGATGGGCACAGAATTAACGCCAATAGAAAACACTGTAAATACATTTATGTCCAGCTGTAAGATATACCCCTAAAAGTCAATGGTGCTTCTAACTTGGACATTCTGACATTGATTCTTGGAATACTGAGTATTACCAAGAAAATATCAGGGCCAGCAGGTATGCA